>KV920898.1:1391-93366 GCA_002081555.1 Protostelium mycophagum | reverse complement strand
CTTTTCAGAGTTGGAGAGAGAGATCACATGTTGGATGTTCAATATCCTCTTGCTCTGTCAGTTCCTCAGTGGTATTGCACATCTCACAGACAAAAGATCAGCTTCCACTCTCAGACCATTTGTTGTCTCAAACTCTGAGACGGCAGGAGTGGAACGCGGGAGCAGTGAAGAAATAAAGAAGTTGAAACGCTACTGTGGTCTCAACTCCGTCTCTTCAGACAGACTGAGGTTTTATTAAGAGTTGTTGCGTTGTAGATAGGGTCAGAATGGCGTTAGTTGCTTGTCTACAATGCTGGATTTGCCAAAGCTCAGCGCTTCGCTGCTACTTGTATTTTAATGTCGTTTTCACAACATCACTCCCCTTCTTTCTTGGTGTTTCTAGCGGTGTTTATCGTTGTTTGATCACGTGGAGGTTGTCTGGATGTCCAGTAACAATTGATAACAGCCCGGTCATCACAGTTGCTCTCAGGTTCCCAGGTAGGTGCGTCGTAGCGAATGCACAATCACACTAGTTTTGCTGCTTGGATTGTTAAGCCCGGCCATTTGAAACTAAAATCAAAGCACCTCCTATGGTCCTTTACCAGCATGGCATATTCTATATTTTGGTTGACTCCCAAAGCCAGCTAAGTCGACATCCACGCACATTGAGGTGTACAAGAGAGGTGCATAAAATGCTCAATATTTTTTCTGCTTTCATTATTTTTTTGATGATCAAACATCTACCCCATTTTATCCGCGGTCTGGTTAGATATTTGGGGTTGCTGGGTGTATACAGTGGTCATTCAACAATTGTATCCACCGAAATAAAGTAATCGACTATTTTTCGAATTTAGAAAAGAAATTGCAAAAACGACAGAGGTTTAGGGTTTACGAGCAGCTTCCATATTCCACTGCCTCCTCTTTAAGATCTGGGGGTTCTCCGGGTCAAGACTCAAAGCTGCGGTATATGCTGCTTCAGCATCATCATATTTGTTCATTCGGTGTAACACATCTCCTCTGCGTTGATGTCCCTGAGAAGTTCAACAAATTATATAACTTTTCGTATCATATAAAAATTTGTTCAGAAATATTCCAAGGCGAAATTCACCTTGGCCCATTCTGGTCTCAATTGTATACACTGGTCTGCATCTTTCAGGGCCTCTTGGAATTTTCCCAGGGACACGTATACGTCACACCGGTTACCCCAGAAGGCAGTTTCCGTCGGGTCCTTGTCAATCGCTTGTGTGAACCTTTCAGATGCCTCTTTGAATTTGTTTCTTGCAATGAGCTCTTCGCCCCTCTCGTTGTAGTTCTGTGCTTCAACTCTTACTTCCACCTCATTCTATTTTTAGACTGATTTATTACCCGCGGACACGGATTTGTACCAATCTCAATTTAAAATAAATTTCAATTTAAAATAAATTCACCTGTTTTTTTCCTATTAACAAGAATTCATTTTGTGGCTCAATGCTGAGACCGGCTTTACAGGCTTGTAGAGACTCGTCGTATCTCTTTAGCAAAAAGCAGGCTGTGGCTTTATGGCGAAAGCCCTGAGCGGATCAAAAGAAGTTCTTGTCACATCATGACAAGATCGGTGTTTACTGCGACATACCATAGGCCAGCGTGGATTGATCGCGATCGCCTTGTCTGCGTCGGCAATGGCCTTCTCATAATGACGAAGATCAGTAAAGGCCGCAGATCTGTTGGCATACAAGACATGATTATTGGGTTCCAGATGGATGCAGACAGTGAACCAATCGACTGCTTCAGCATTGTTTCCTCCACTCATGAGAGATACACCCCTGATTGCCATTTCATAGACCTTCCGACGATAAGATCCCACCAGATTTTCATCGGAAATAGACCAGTCTGCAGAGGCAGCCAGATTATTAACTCTTTGAGGGCCGGACTTGTCAGTCGGTGCATCCGTTTTTCTCTTCTTGGTTGTTTCGGCAGCTGCATGACGTCAACACGTTCACACCCTCGTCGAATCACCTTCAGATCTGTGGTCACAGCATTCTAATTCGACGCCATTCTTTGCAGCGTAACTCTTTAAGCACTTGGCTGTGTGTACCATCAACGCGAACTGAGATATCCATTCTTGGCAATAAGGACAGCGGCTGTGGTTCTTCTTATGTTGGTTGAAGCAGGTGAGGCATGTCGTCTCTGCCATCGTCGCGTGGTTGCCGTGTCCCAAAAGAAATCCAAAAGATCCGTTGATCAAAAACGTCGACATGGTTGTTATCATCTGATTCTCCAGTCGACGATTCGCAGGGAGAATTGAACCATTTTTTAAACCTCCGCGGAGATCTTGTGAAGTCACTTCTAGTATGGGAGAAATGGGAAGTTCACCACGCAAATATTTGCTGCACAAGCTCACTGAAAACAGTAAACAGAGTGATGCCGTTGCGTCCTTATCATATGCAACACCTGAAAAACCGACAAGCTCGATGATCAAGGACCAAACACTTTATTCGTGTGTCAGACGGTCTACAATGAGACAGACAGCAACAAATTCTCGCGCAAAAAAAGGAATCAGATGAGATGAATCGCAATCTCGTCCGTCTGTTTATCCTGCTCACCATCTTCTGTCAATTGGCGCTCTTCTATTCGTATCTCGCCAATCAGTACCAACACATCAAATACTCTACATTTTACAAAGATGAAGATGTGGAAATGGAATTAGCTAAAGAGAGGGAGAGACAATCTCTCAGTTACATAAGTTCCTTGAAGGATCCCAGAATGAGCGATGAAGATCTGCTAGCAAAGAGGACACAATTAAATGAGAATATGAAGGAGTTTTGGAAGAGGTTTCACAACGCTTACGACAATAACACTTCAGAAGGGAAAGAGGTGAGTCTGTGGTATATTACATGATCAGGAAAATGTTGTCCCTCATTCTAACATGCTTTTCTGACATTCTTCAATCAGCTTCCTAAGAAGGATTTATGTATTGGGGTTGTGACAGTAGATCGAAGACCTCAGAAATACATTTTAGAGACAGTCGCCTCCATCATCAAAGGACTCGACGCTGAGGTGACTGAGAGCACTTTTCCGAGTGATGATGATGACAAGATACTTCAGGTTTCGAATAGAGTTGTTTTCTTTGTATTAAACACGATGAAAGACATCAACGATCACCCGGATGCAATGTCTCTGAAGACATTAGTTCCTGTACTGCACCGCACAGAGGCATCACAAGTAAGGACCTCATCTGCCCAATAATGAACGTGTCAATTTTTATTTTTGAACATGTGTCAAAAAATGTTTTCTGGTTTCACGAGAGGATTTAATTGTTGTCAGATTTATCCGCCGGGATTCGAGAACGAAAGCGACTGGGCCCACAAAGAAACAGTAGATTATGCATTCGGTCTTAGAATATGCGAGAAGTTGTCCAAGTAAGACTTTGACAATTTCAACCCGTAAGGGTTGTTTTGTTTGTGATCTTTACTTGAATAATAAAAACGAAATGCTTTGTTACGAAACGATAGTCTCAAATTGACGGCGATTACAACAGCATCCGTGGTCTAATGGTATGATGCGTGCCTTCCAAGCACGCGAACCGGGTTCAATTCCCGGCGGATGCACTCCTTTTTTATTGACCTTTTAGGTACACGCTTCTGCTGGAGGATGATCTCATCGTCACATCGCATTTTGTGCAAAAGCTCTATAGAAGAGCTCTTACTCCTCTCGAGCAGGCCGAAAAGTCTGCCGCTCAGCACGGTGGCCCGACATCAACCCTCGAACACGTATGTTTGAACCGACACAGCGAAAGATGACAACCTCCAGCCGTGGCTTTTTGTGAGACTCTTCTACTCAGAGTTTTGGTCTGGATGGTCTGTAGAGGACTCCTTGCTCTTCCCATTCCTCAGCTTCGTCTTTGGCACGATCATCACTTTTTTCTCCGTGATTCTGATGAGCATTTTTGGTAAGTCCACGCATATTGACACAAATGAACAGTTTTTATTGCAGATAAAAAGTGTACCAAAAAACATGTTTGTGGCTTCGCCACAGAGATCTACATTGTGCAGAAGACCCACCTCTTGGTCCACGATTCAATATTTGTCAAAGAATTCAGAATCTTCTGACACTTGACAGAAGGAAAGACCATATTGACCTTCAGCCACAGGCACATGAGATTAATCACCATATTATGTCTATTGTTTTCAATCACATCAGGGTACATGTTGTACTCTATCGGAAAACAGAATGTCATCACGCCTTTCCCGGAGGGTAAGGACTTCTAATCCTTTTATCTGTACATACATCCATATTTACTCAATGTTTCTGTGCAATAGTTCCAAGTCTTTGGAAATTTCAGAAGAATTCGTTTTGTCTCGTTGTAGATCTCCTCTGCAAACTTTTGTCACAAGCCGCTGAGATCAGAAACACTCTTTAGCTGAGAAAAACAGGTCTATACCCTTTCCATCCAGAAGCATTCACAGTGGGCATCGTCTTCTCTAACACAAGAACACGATCTCTAAGTGATCACTTCCTCAAATATTACAACAAGGAGCCCGTAGACTTGCTGCTGGACAGATACGCCAAGGAAAACCAACTGCAGAGATTACTGTTGGTGCCAAATTTAGTGCAGGTGAGAGTTGTAGATGGGGTTGTAGAATGACGTGTCGACAGCATATCGGGGCTTTTTCTTCCAACAGAGCTAAGAACCAGGGATTTAAAGAGTACAAAGCGAGTGAAACTTTTGAGCCTTAAGATAGTTAAATTTTCCAAGTTTCGCCAGAAATAAAAAACAAAATCATCTTCACGATTTTTCGGAATCGAACATTAGAAGCACACAGGGCAGCAAATACAAACCCTCAATACAGATGACATGAATAAGAGTTGGCATGTGATACTGGCATGCATGGTCTTGGCGGTATCAGGCTTCATGTTGGCCTTTACCATGTGAATGTCATTCTTTTGAAGCATGATTTCTGAAGCATTTAGACGTTTACATAGAGATCATCCAAAACCAGAATCCACTGAGTGGTTCAGCCATGATCAAAATGAAGATATGTTCCAAGAGACGTGGGATGAGCCTCCCATTTTGGCGATCTCAGTTTGGATGGGCGAACAACCACCTTCATACGTCTTTGACTTCCTCAACACGATCAAGCGCAATCCCAACATTTCACTGTTGGTACCTGCAACAACAGGATCTCCTGGAATTTGCCCAGGACCATTCGGCGACACCTACTTCGAAGCTAACATCAAGTTTGTATGCATACCAAAATCACACCTGATCAAGCTGTTTGCAACAAAGATGTGCAAAGTGTGGGAATGCACAAAAGAAGAATACGACATGATTTATCCGCTATTTACAGAGTATGTTAATTAGAATGACAGCTGCTCTGATCAATCAAAAACGTCAATAAAAAAGCCAAATCACCCTGGCTTTACTTCTCAAAATGATTGCACCTCACATCATTTCAGATTCATGCAAGATCCATATGCAATCACCGAATTGAAAGTGGCGTATCCCAGTGTTTTTGAAGATTATATCAACCATAATTGGCCAGGCAGAACAAAGCCGTTCTCACATTGGTTTCGCATAGATATGGACACCTTTGTTGGAGATCTACAACACATGCTTCCATGGAGAATGCTAAATCAATTCGATGTAATGGGTACGAGATTTCGATATATATACAGAGCGTATTTTGAGTTTGCACAAACCATCAGAATCATGTAGAAAAAAACAACAGAAGACACCTTTTGAAAAATAAATATTTATTTTGATGTCTAAATTACCTTCTGTTTTTTGGTGCTCTGTTGGCATGTTTTGTTGTAGCATAGCAAGGTGTAGTAGTCACAATTCTAAAGGAGAACCTGATGTATTTCGCAGCTTTGAAAACCGTGGAACACCACACTCTTTGGTTTCCCGGTGCCTCCACGATTTTTAGATTGAGGCCGAGGCTAAACAATATTTGGACTGAAATTTGGGGTTTACAGACACCCTTATCCTTTAAACAAGTGATTGCATCTGATCGCAGACTTACATTTCTGACCTCTTCAGATTTTCATGCGTAAACCTGACATCAGTGGTTGCAGCAGCCCCTACGGTGCCTCAGATGAAGGCGCTCTGACAAGGGTCGGTTTAAACGAAACTATGGCGTCATCACTCACCACCTCAGGCCATCGTGGCGGCACCCGACATCAAATGGCTGGTACTGTCTGATTACCTTACTTGGTATCCCGATGAGCAGATCAATCACCAAGGGTATCACATCGACATGCGAGGAGGAAGTCAATTTAAGAGGGTATTGCAAGTACCCGATTCATTGGGTTCAGAAGACATCATGAAGATGCATGGGGACGTGCGAAGGAAGAGGATCGATATTTACGACAAAGTCTTGCGGTTTTACGGGGCGCAGGTGAGTATTTATTTCGAAGCAGAGTTTTATAATGTCCAAAAGACAACTTTGGCAGACACAGATCGAGTGGTGTAGAAAATATCATTTTAAAAGAGGCGAGAGAATCGCAGCATTTAACTTAGACTTTTCGACTTAATAAGTTATTTTTCTCGAAATATCATTTTGTATAAGTACGAATACCTCTACAACTCACTCAAACACACCAGCGTGTCGCATACCATTGTGAAGTTCCCGGAATCGGTGAATACAACCTCAATTGGGTAGTTCCCTCCGCAAGGCAATGTCTCGAGATACCAGAAGACGACATCCCCCCCATGTCTATGATGATCGTTTACAAGAACGAGAGTTTCGGGAAAGTGTGGCGGGCGGCCATTCAGAGTCCGATCTACAAGTCAGTGAGGATAGGCGATAGGATGGTGCCGTATAGAGAAGCTGCCGTGTTTCACCTTTTTAACATCAAACAGATGGTGAGTTGCTTTTATTCTTATGAAAAGACAAAAAGATTTTATTGGTATCTCTTGCGTGTTTTTGTGATTTGGGGCAAATACGATTTGTTATTTACAATTTAAATATTTATAAATAGAAGTTTTGACAGTTCATCATCATTAATTTGCTCACAAACACATGGGATCTTCCTAAGAAAATCAGGCACGATTTAGAAAGACACCTGTAGGACCAAATGAATCCATATCTATCTTTGGCGACAAGATCATCTACAACATGGACGAAGGCAGTCGCCAAACACATAAATCAGAATCACCCTAGCTCTATCTATAGTTTTGTTTCTTTATCGTGCAAGCGACCAGATACGACCGCTGATAACCTCTTCCTAAGAACCTCTTTTGTCCCGCTGTGATCCTCATTCATCTCTTTCAATGTCCTTCGCATTTCCGGCAATGTCAACCAAGGGATCTGCAGCATCATGTCCTTGTAGTCTATGTATTTGCATCCGATCTTCTTAAAATTGTAATCCTATGGACATCAATACTGAACCATCTTGTACAGCACAAAAGCTACTGACCGTTGTAGATTTCTCTTTTGTACAGCAGGGTGAACTTTCCTCGACTTTTCTCCTCTTTGGGGTATTGCTGAGTGAGATTAATGTATTCTGAACGACTTGACAATAATTACCTTTTTTGTGATTTATTCGTTCTCTTAACTGACTCCCCTTTCTTTGGTGATGCAAAGACTGAAATCTGATTGATCAGCCGAATTAGAGATTGGAAAATGCAAAATTCACCTCGCTTCCATCAGGAAGTGTGACAATGGATCTGCACTTCAGCTTTTTTCGGTACTTCTCCAAAGTGGTCAAGCCTTCCTCTTCTTCTTTCTCAACAATCTCATCAATGGCTCTTTCAACGTTGATTTTTGGTACTTCCATCTTGTCTACTTGGCTCGATTGAGATTCAAAACAGACCGTCACATCGTGAAATTTTCGTTTGATGGCTTCAGAGCGTCTAGTCCTCTAAACTGATGAGCGAGAGAAGGTGCATATAGAGGGTGCGTGTACCGTCAGTGATTCTTGTTTTTCGAAGGGACTTTGCAACCGAAAGGGGAATTCATCATTGAATAGAGTGATTGTATCATCCTGCTCGAGTTTTGAGCTGTTATTCGTCGCATCTAGAATTATCTTGTCTTCATTCCGGCAGATATGAGCCGTGCTGTGGGTATTCTGGGAGTGTTAGATTGAATGTGAATCGACAAGACGCACCAGCAGAGTGACCACAATGTTCTGATGATTCGAATCGATGTGAATGATGATTTGACGCCGGCTCACCCTCTGGTCTCTTCTTCGATTAGACATGATATTATCTTCTCAATTCGGTCTCACCTGATTCGAGTAACAGGACCTCTGCCAATAACGTTCTCACCTTCTAAGAGAGGAATAGTGGTGAGACCACTTTGAAGGGAGAACATCATTTGATTTTTGAATGTGAGGAAACGGCGGGAAAAGTTTAGAGCAAAAGAAATTTCCATTTTTTATTTGAGCACAATTTTCATGCAGCATCTTTGCCAACGATCTCATTTATTCAATACAAGGCTTCATCCTCTCAACACATTTCATCAGCATTTCAGATACACACATTCAAGTGTTCCCCTGACCAGTTATGATGACAATCCGTTGGCCAGATACTATCTCAATAAATATAGAAAAGCAGGATATCCTCAAATGATTCAGAGACAAATGAAAGTAACATCAAGTGTGAGATGAAATTCCACATCAACAATTCTCATCAAGCACAGAAACCTATAGAATGGAAAGACGATCAGATCGGCGTATTCAACGAAGTGGGTTCTTCTCATCACATCCTTCTATTCTAATTGCACAGCCTGCAAAGAAAGCAATCAAAGATGGACCTGGTGGGAGCTTGCATAAATTCCAAAGAGGACACTCAGAGTTCTATTTTCTGCAGACGAAAAAGGCAGGAGAGGACGCCATCGCCTTTGCGAGGTGAACACTTGGAATAATTACTTTTTCATTGGATTTTTACAAACTACCAAAAATATTCACCAAAGAGATGTCTCTGCGGCAAAGTCGCAGATACAAAAGAATGTACTTTGATAAAATCGATCAGTTTTTGTGCCGATGAAGGATGCGAAAACATTTGCACATCTGCACAGAAGACAAATACTGTACACGAATTCAATGTGGTTCTAGCGAAAAAACAAACCCCTCAACACTCGTCGACATTTTGTATTCGTCGACACATGGTGATATGCACAGGAGAATCTTGTTAGAAGAAAGAATCAGTGCAGTTGTAGTCAAGACGGACCCCAATATATCACCCGTCTTTGGCGTCCCCCCCAGAGACGTGCTCGGTATGACATCATGACATCATGACGTCCATACCACCCTTTTCCTGAGATATCATGATCTTAATCTCCGACGATTGACCTCAACAGCGGGGATTACTTACCAAACAATGAACATTAAGCCAGGCGTAATAGAGCATCATGTTCTGTTGGAAAAGGCTGCAAAGAAGGATGTCATGTTTTCCGCTTACCACGGAAAAATAATTCTGCCGTATCTACAACGCAGAAATTTCTTTGAAAAGTGAGTGACTCTATTTGTATGATGTTGTGATCACGGTAATTACCGAGAAGCATTCTACTCGTCTCCTAACGTGAATTATAACACAAACCACGCGGTTATTACCTTGTTGCTGGCACTAATGACAAGTGTGTATTTGTTCTGCGGCTGTGCCATTGTAGATGTCGAATCTTTACGGTTTCAATTATGATATCATGACGAGTGAGAAGATATCCGTGGAAAATTGACATGGATGTCGCGTCTATTGGAAGTTTGGCCCACGAGATGGACAATTTTGTGTGGTGCACATGGAGGCCAAAGCAAGTATGACGTCATCAGAATTTTCTAGGAATTTTGAGAAACTGAGGAGTTATAGTATACGATTTCGAGGTGGTTGAGAATGGCATCTCTTCCAGAAAAACGTAATTCACTTTATTTATATATTTTCTGAGATTACCAGTTGCCTTCTTCAGAGATGCCAGAAAATTCTTGGAAGATTCCACACCGCTCCATGAAGTGATGATGACGTCATGATCACACTGATTGACCCAGATCATCGATCCTCCCCCATTGGGAAATTTCGATGAAGATCCGGCATCCATCTACAACCAGCCACCCCATGTCGGCGGGGAGCTGATCAACAGCTTCGAATCAGACGTGATCATGTTGTGTGGCGCGAAGAGGCTGGGCTATGAGCGTCCTATCAGGGTGCTGTGTGTCGCTGATTACGTGAGCTCTTCGTGTCTACAATTGTATTGGGGTGTGTTGACAAGTGACAGATCAATCTTGAAACCATCAGTAAGTTGATGCCAGATCCAAAGGACATGGTGCCTCGTTTAGTTTCCATGGGCGAATGGTGACCATTTGTACATCTTCCGCATCATCTCACGAGTTATAGGAGAGAAGAGCTCAATCCATCACTGAATCTATATGATAGAGTCCACTCATTCTCAAGGCCGTATAAACCAGAATAAAGATCAGGTTCTTCATCTTTTCTGCCCAAGGATGTTCGTGATTTTTGAGTTGCCGACAACATGATCAATTCCCAAATGCGGTAATTACCGTGACATCTTGCGGTGTTTACCGTATCGAAAACTTGTCGGTTCCCATTTTGTGGAACATTAGTATCACATCAGATCATGAAAACCACAAGACAGGTGCATACAGAGAACAAACAGGCAGATGTGGCCTCCACTTCTTCACCACGTAAATACAGGTATCTCCATCTGAAGTGTCAAGATCTCATCATAATCAGATTCAAAGAGCAAGAGTCTGCGATGGATTTCGGTGCAGATTCTGATTTCTCAAAGAGGTATCCCTACACTCTGAATCTCACTCATATCACACAGCGCTTTCCGAGGATGGTTCAACCTTTTTGTGCTCGGGCTCATCTTTTACGTGTCGATGCTTCAATACGACAGTCTGGTCAGAACAGGTAGCCTCTATCATCTTACGCACGTTGGTGTTGATTATGTATATAGGTACGCTGATCGGCATCCAAACAGTGGGAAATTGGTTCAGACATTTCGACATGTTTTACGCTTGGGTCACTCTCGTCTCCTTCTCTTTTCTGTCTCCTTCTCTTCAGAAGATGGTGAGTCCATCACAAAATGATACCCAATGTACATTGTTATTGTGAGGTGTCCGGCTGTATCTCTTCTCTTTACGCCAAGTAACGCTTTATCTGTCTGTTATGCAGCTGTGTACATCCCCACAGATTATAATTTTCCACAAATTATTTTGTACAGAAAAAATGCTCGAAATTGTTTCCCCCGTAATAAAATTTAAATTTCTCAGGTTGGCGCAGGGAAAATAAGTTATCATACCGGTTTATTTCTGCATATCGTTCTACAACTGGCCATGTTCATCGGTGGAACCATCTGGGCCCTCGTGACAGATTGGCACTTGGTCCCCTCCATATTTTTCTTGGCTGAAATATTGGTTATTTCCATGAAAATTCACTCCTATTGGTTTACAAACAGAGAACTACAACTCGCCAAATTGAACAAAGACGGTGGGTTATTTATTTTGAAATTTAAAATTGTTCACTTTTTGTGGATTATGGCGGGAAACACCACAATTTAAATTTTGAATATCGGCGATAAATCACCATGTGTTATAGGTGTAGGATGTTAAAAATCCGAATATATTTGAATACTCGACATTAATTCTACATAGAAGAGATCTTACAGAAATATACTGTGGTCTGGCCACAAAATCTGACGTGGTGGAATTTCGTCGACTTTTTGATCATTCCTCCACTTGTTTATGAGCCAGAATATCCAAGAACAAAGAGTATAAGGCCTCAGTATATTTTATCCAAAGTCTTGGCTTTTCCCGCCGTTTGGGCCGTGATGGTGGGAATTTTATCTTCTATTATTTGGATTTTTTGGGATTATTATAACTCGAGAATTTTTTATTGTGTAATTCTACCTGCGGTAGTCCGAATACTTTTCGAATCTTGATTTACTCCAATACATTTAGATTTTTTGTTGAAAAGTACACAGCACCTCGTCTGTACCGCATACATGATTCCTGTCTTTGAGCAGCTGACTGAGATGCCATTCGTGCTCGCCGTATTTAAATTGGCACTTCCCTCCGTATTCTTTGCCATACTAATGTTCTACATTGTCTTTGACATCATGCTGAACGGAATCGCGGAGATCATGAGGTGAATTTATTTCATTCTTTAAAGAATTTTAAAATAATTTTAGATTTGCTGACAGAGAATTTTATCAAGACTGGTGGAACAGGTATTTTATATTCTCTTGTACAAATATTTCTCTGCAAACAAAATAATGATGAAAAAATATCTCTTCTAAAATTAAAAAATCCAGCACAACTTTTGCCGAATTCGCCAGAAAATGGAACAGGCCAGTGCACGAATGGCTGGCAAGACACGTATACCAAGAATCCCAGAGTCAATACCGATTCACATCTAAGTCCGCCATGTTTGTGACATTTTTGTTCTCCGCGTTGATCCACGAATATTTCATGTGTGTTTGCCTCAGGATGTTCAGACCAGTGTAAGTCGAATTATTTTTTGCATTAGAATTATTTTTTGCATTAAAGAAATTATCTTTTGCATTTAAAAATTATTTTTTGCATTAAGAAAATATTGATGAATGGTAGATTATTTTTTTCCCAAATGAGTCAGATTCCGCTGGTGGCTGCAGGAAATAGCTTGAAGGGCACGCGTTCAGGCAATTTTGTGTTTTGGTTCCTTATGATGACAGGTAGGAGAATATTTTTTGAAAAATATAATACTACTTTAAATATATTTGAAAAATATAAGATTCCTTTTAATATTTTTTGAAAAATTGGATTTAAATAATATTATCAATATTTTCGTGATTTTTCGCACTTTTTAAAAAATAAATTGAAACGAATATTCAGGACTCCCCGTGATCACGATTGCGTATGTGAGGGAATATTATTTCAGAGAATTAGCCATGCACCACGAATAAACTTTATCACGGATCGTTCTTCTCGAGTCTCCCATAATTACACATGATACACTTCTCTTCATATATAGAGAATGTACTCTCACAAAATACGCACCTATTTATACTTTAGAAATAATCCAAATTTGATTTATTTTTCAAGTGTTTTGATGAGTATTTTCGTGTTTGTTTGTGGGTGTTTGTTTTTATTTAAATTTTAAATTTCGAATTTTTTGTTGAAAATACTTTTTTTGGTTATTCACTCAAAAATTTAATTTAAATTTTGAAAAGATTCTCACTTGTAACAAGAACCGGTAATGATGTTGAATGTCTTGTAGCATATCTTGTGTTGATTATGACATCTCAAGCATTCGTTGGCTGTATCCGTCGTCTCTTCATGGCATGATGCACACGATATCATAGAAGAGTGCGCGTCTCTGTTTTCATGGTTGTTACAGTCTTTTAACATCTGTTCAAGTTGTGGTTTGTCCACCTGAACAAAATGAGTGAATCTGTCAAAAATATTCTCGTGTTTAAATTTCAAATCAAAGTTTTTCGCGGTTTTTTTGCAAATTCCTGGAAAAAAAATCCTTGAGATTTTCGGCAAATATCTTGATATATCATTATTATTAAGAGATTACCAGGTTCAGAGGGATGAGTACTTTTAAAAACCTGGAGGCCGCACCGTAGTTTCCCACATCTATATTCGATTTGATTGCCATTCTGAGAGATATGATCCTGTGCTTCGGCTGCAGCGAGATTCCCGCCAAAATCCTGGTCAGGCTGGATGACTTCACTTTGTCTGGGGTTGCGCTCCGCGCGATGAGCAGTTGTAGAGCGAACTTGTAGATGACGCATATTTTAGATTCCCTGTGTTTATCTTTGGGGTTGGAAATGGAGACTGTACATGTGAGATGGACGGTAGTTACCGTGAGAGATCGGTATGGTACGAATTTTAAATTGATCGTTGTTATTTTTAAGAATATCTGCCTGCCAAGGCTTTTTCTGAATTTTTGCATCTTTTGTTGATTTGTGAAAAAAATTGTTATTTTTGTTGATTTGTAAAAAAATTATTATTTTTGTCGATTTGTAAAAAGATTTTCTTGCAACAAAAAAAATATAAAAAAACATACCAAAATATTTCAAAGTGAGGTTGACGTCCTTCAGAGCCTCCACCAGACTTCCCGATTCCAGCTTATAGAATGCAGATTTCATCAAGGCCTTCGTCCTTTCGTCTATATCCACCTCCGTCTCCTCTTCAGCCTCGCTCTCGGCCTCTTTGGTTGCCATAGTTACATTGTTTAGAGGCTCGTTACGGTACATGTGCTCTTCTGTCTCACTTTCAGATGGGGGGACCTGGAGGTTGAGATGAGAGGGTTTAGGGTTTAGGTGTTTTTGGGGTGTTTTGTGGGTTTAGGGTTTATCACGATTTGGTGTTTTTGTGTCTGCGGCTTTGCCGCAATTTGGAATATGAATTTATGGCTTTGCCACAAAGGGAAGTAATTTGTATGTTAAAGGGTTTAGGGGTTTAGCTTGGGTAGCTTGTCCATTGAAAATGGAACAAAAAATTAATGTTTTGGCTTTGGGTGTTTTTCAATAAAAATTTGCAAAGTGCAACAAAACCGTTAATGTTGTGGCCTCGCCGCATTTGTGCAAGCTTTTGTAATCTCTTATAAATAATTTCGACATACTTGAGCCCTTGCCACTAGATAATCATCCTCATTCTTCACTGGAGCGGTGTTTTGATTTCCACGTCTTCGATTTTTCGCACTGGATGGCGCGGCAGAAACTAATTTCTATTCTACATCAGTATTTATTTATTATATTTTTTATATATTTTTATTATTTATTTTATTATTACACCCGGACACGCATTTGTACACCTCACCAGTTGCCATACGATACACGGTAACGTTGACGTGTAACTCACAGCAACAGATCGGTAGTTACCGCAATTATTTTTCGTTTTGAAAATCGTACAAAAGCGTGTCCGCGGGGTAATATTTATTTTATTATTTATTTTGCCGCAAGACGCATCTGTGCGTTTTGAATAATATATAATAATTTTTAGTGAATTTGGCAAAGCCAATAATACAAGTCATGATTTCAATACATATTTTTGCTGAGAGATAATTCACCAAGTGGGCGCTGGCACTCTTGAGGTCGTCTGTATTACTTTCTGATGTTGCTTGTGTTGATGGATCCACCAACTTGATACCTTGAAGCAACTTCTTCTTTCTAAAAATTTTAGTTTCGTTAAACTTTAAATGGTATTTTCTTGCCATAGAAATAAACTTGTTGGGCAGGTGTCTGCGGCTCTGCCGCAACAAAAGTAGTTTTTCTTGTGTTGATGAGTTTGCACAACAAAAAATATTCACAAAGAATTGCCCTCAAATCACATAATTTTTCTGCAACTGTTTTGCTTCCCACAACAAAAAAATTTATTTTACGGATTTGTACAAAAGAACATCAACACCCGCCAAAACCCCAAACTATTTCTGCACCATTTTCCCGCCAAAACCCCAAACCATTTCTGCACCGTTTTCCCGCCAAAACCCAAAACCATTTCTGCACCATTTTCCCGCCAAAACCCCAAACTATTTCTGCACCATTTTCCCGCCAAAACCTCACCTCTGTTGTTCCAAGTCATCTTCTTCATCCGAATCACTGTCTACATCTGCCCTGCCTTTTGTAGCATCATATACACTCATCTGGAACCCGTTATACTCGGAATTATCTTGGAGGATCTCGCTGTTGGACAGGGCTAGAGTCTGTGGTTGCTGGCCTTCTGCAGAAGGGATGGAGTTATGTGACGATATGGAGGATGTCCTTGACCTTGATGCTTCTGTGGGAGGTCAGTGTATTGTGAAGATGTTTTCACGTGAACGAAATCGTCTTTGGGACGTCAAAATATTTATGTATTTTTTGAAATTTTTTTGGGTATTCGACGTAAGTTGAAATTCCGATGAAATTTCCGTGACATTCAATTTGTCATTGTATTTACATAAAATCGATACAACTTTGTCGGAACTACATGATACAACCTCACACGCTCTCATGCAAGATTGATCTCTAAAAGATATAAAAAACCCATCTACAAACCTGTAGTCGCGGACTCTGCCTTACCGCCCTCTTTCGTCCTGATCTCAAATTTGGTATCACAGAACTTATCGTTCACTCTAGAATCTAATACCACGACATATCTATCGCTTAAAGAGGCAGGCAGTGTGAAGCTCACCACCTGCAGGTGTCAAGTGTGTTGTGGGCCTGTTGATGTGGAGACTTTTTGTTTTGGAATTGATATACTTTTGTGATGCGGCTGTAGCTCTTGCCGCAGTGTTGAACTTTATGCGACAACATTAAATTTGTCAATGAGGCTCAGTGTACCTCTTTGTGTATAAAACTATTTTCGTGCGTATCGCCCGTCCGCGAAGCGCATCACAAAACACACTGAGATTTTTTGCGGCAGAGCCGCAGTGCACAAGTTGACTACGAGTCCTCTTCAAAATAGCTCACCGGCGTCGCGTTGACGGAACACCAATGTAATATAATCGCCTCCTCATATCCCTCCACGTTATACGCAACAGACCCCTCCGGCCCGATTTTTCCTTCAACACCAAACTGTACCGGCAGGCCGTTGTAGATGGTGTTTGGCGGTTTGCGTCTCCACTTCCCTTTGCTCTCGTGAAAGTTCCCGCGGTCCAACGCGGTAGTTGACGTGTTGATCACGGTGAATAACCGTGACCTGGATGCCTTCTTGAGCTTGGCCACCCAAGTCATCGCGCTTTCGTCTTCCTTGGAGAGCTCTTCTGCGGTTGAATCGTCAACATCCATAATGTGTGGTGGTATTTTGGCTATCTCTAGCTTTTTGTTTTCATCTAAGGAACTAAAATTGTCAATATAGAGGTGGAATATATACATTATATACAGTTTTTATATCGTAGTTATGAGGTATATGTTATGGTTACGTTGTAGTGAAAAGTTTATTTTGTGAAGATGTGTTTTATTGTTGTGACAAAATGTTTTGTGTTTGCGGCAACCGCCAACACCCATAAGAAACAACAGAAAAATTTTCCGCAAATAGAAATGCGTCATATCCGTTAATATTCTTATGCATAGTTTTGGATTTTTAACATTCGCGACAGTGATGAGGTACAGTTAAAAAATTGTAGATGTAAATCGATCCAAACACTCACGAAAAAGACTCATAAGTGAAATTAGTCGCGACACCCGGCACGATGGATCCTCTTCTCACGGGCTGTAATTGTCAGTGTTTTATTGTCAAAAGCGAGCGTTGGCATATGTGCAGCTCTGCTGCAATTTTCTTCAATAATTGGAGCGCTTGCATTTGATGCGTAAAATTGGATTCAACGTGATGTTTAAAATCCTTAAGATGCGCGCTTCTGACATTTTTTGTTTGTAGATTTTCATTCAAATAAAAATCGACTCAATCACTCCAACAAATTCAAATGAATTAAAATAATAAAAACCCACCTTAATAGCAGGCTGCTGCCCGTCTACACTCTTTGTGACCACAATCGATTTTCTTCGTTGAACTTTGTCATCTGATCCCCTGTTGAAAAACGATTTTTTCTTCACTTTCTCGACTTGAGATCCTTCACCACCACTCGTGATGTCCTCATTTTCAGACTCGAAGCCTGTACGGGGGGACCCCCCCCTATGGGAGGAGCGGGGGGTGGTGGGGAGACCGACGCCGTCCTCGACTTCAGACTCTGAAAATAATTCGCCCTTGTCTAATTTATCCTTCTTTTTCTTGTCCGTCTACAACAGTGTAAATGCCCCATAAATTATAAAAAATATTTTCAGTGGTTTGCAGCACAAAAATTTAATCAAAGTCTGGTAAAATCAACGAAGACCGAAATTACACCGTTGTAGATCGTGATGACGTCATCGCAGTGATTACCTTTTTCTTCTCTTTTTCTGATTTTTTCGATTTATCTTCGTCCTCGTCAAATTGCAAGAGATGCCCCTTGGTACTATCTCTCTTTCCCTTATTATGATGACTCGTGAATACACTCGGTGCGTGCTGGCACATGTGCTCGTCTAAAGCGGCTCTACTACACCCTTTGTGCACACTCTGTCTACAATAGGAGCATTCATAACCTGGTCATATGAATTTCTTTGAATAATATAAAATGATAATTTAATATTCTAGTGTGATAATGAAATGACGTTTATGATTTAATTTACGATGGGAATGATATGAAACAATAATAATTTGAAAATAAAAATCTTTGGTGGTATTTCGTGCCACAACATCACTGTCATATTTATGCAGCTTCGTTGTACACATAAATCCAGATCGAATAATTGCATCTTGCATCTTAATCATTCAACTCAGCATGTTTGTAAAACTTGCTGCACATAACCCCCCAGAATAAATAAATTTCCAGACAAAATAATCGAAAAAATCCAAGATTAAATATAAAATAAAAACCTGAGGCGGGCAAGGACCATTGGAATGAACTGCAATAAAAACACCACATCGGCTTGTCGAACCTAAAGATCTTCAATTTTCGTGATTTTTCATCATAACTCACTGCTTTTCGATAAAGTTGTGGAAGTTGGGTAGGGCACCGACCGTCTTCTTTCTATTCATAAACTTGATCACGTTCTTCACGCTCTCATATGCTAATTTCGTTCCTGCTTATTGTTAAGAAGGTGAAATATATATTTTTATATTTCGAATTGTTTTGCTGTTGTTGTTGTGATTGATTTCATTTTTCCGCGAAATAATCATTTAGTAAAGTTTATTTTTTTGGTGTAGTGCTGGTGAACAAAAATATTCGCTGATACGGCGCAGCTCTGACGAAATTTTCTTGCAAAAATCATCGTTGATATGTTCGTCTAAAATAATTAAATTCAATCTTACCTTGATAGTCAGGATGTATTTTGGTGGTGTACTGGTTGAGGTCTCTCAATGCGTATTGATAAGATGTCACTCTTAATACGGGTAGATTGATCAACTTTGCAAGGTACTCCTTGCCTCCCTCTTTCTTATCTGATGACGTGCTTTTCTGTATGAATATTCAAAATCATAAAAATAAATTGAAAAGAATGATGGGAACTTGATGAGCGGCAGAACCACAATTAGAAGGACAGAAGAATCATTTCTGCGTACAAAAATATTGATTGAGCCACTACAACGATTCGAAGAAATGTTCAACAGAATATCTGACATCTCGATAAAAACGCGAAGCACCAAAAAAATCTAAAATGACATCTACAACGATGAATACTTACGGCAATAAACTGGTTGAACTTCTTGTTGTTCTCTAAAAGCTGGTTTAGCAGATTGGCATCGTGTCCTCTTGTATATTCCTGGTATAGCACCATAGTTGGAATCTTAAAACGTCATGAGAGGATATCATACGGGACATCCGAGATGTCATGAAAGAAGATGAGATGTCGCACTCACCAATTCTAAAAATAGATCACTTATGATCCCCGTGCCGGATGACCCTTTTGTCTTTTGTGAAAACTTCACGACAAAATGTGAGTGAAATTCTGTTATCTCTTTTATATTGGAAAATAACTGGTTTATCTCCTCTATAGTCAAGTATTTGAAGCTCATCACTTGAGCTAAAAATATCTACAAGCTGTTAGTATATACACCTGTGTACACTCTCGAATAATAATGATAGATCTTGAAATTATAAAAATAAAGAGTATCACGTTGTTGAGGTCTCCCAGCTGCATGACATACTGCCTCTCTGATTCAAATACTTCTTTGATGACTTTCTTTCTCTGAAGATTCATGTATATCCCTTCTAACTGCTTCTTGAGGACCTTCTGCTTTAGATATCTTCGCCACCACACTTGAAGCCTCAAAGCGGCGACATCACCACCGAGTTCTGATTGATACATGGCAACTCTGAATGAAAGATCATTTTAAGTATCATCATTAAAGAATGATCAATCATTCTTAATCGAAAAGAATATAGGTTTATCGAAGATTACCTGTCTGCTGGGCGGCTTCGAGCACGATTTGGAATCGCTGGTAGAGGAGGCGCGTTGATACGTCTGCCACCAGGGCTAAATTGAGGCTCCTCTTGATCGTTTCGACCTACACTTTCTCTGTTGTCTTTAGCTTCATTCCACCCATTGAAATTACATTTCTGCAGCGGCGGATGACTCCAACAATTTGGCGACTTCTGTGCCTCTATTTCTCGAGATCACTGGTGAGGCAGAAGGACTATGAGAACTTTCAAATTTAGAAGTCTTTCTGCGATTGTTTTTGGGCGAAGATGATGGTGGAGTTAATAAAGAAGGTGGTATCGAGCCATCTGGAGGCTTGAAGAACTCATCGAATAGGTTCTCCTTATCCATGAGCTTATTATTGTTGCCGTAGAAAATTGTTTGATCATCGACCGGTTGTAACCGAAACAGACGATGAAAATTTTACACAAAGAGACAAAATCATGATGCCACTCACTCTCTATGTTCTCCTGTAGGTGTTGAATTACGAGATGGAGTGGATGGAGAAGTAGACGTCTTGGTCAGAGTCAGCTCATTTTGTCTGTCGTGTCAAGAATGTCATTTAGACTTGAACAAGTCACCTTCGCTTCGTATATGCTCATAGACTTTACAGTGCCACGGCCGATGGACTTCTCTTCCCACACCCTCGTTGTCGCGCGTCTCAGCAATCGGCCCAAACGGACCATCGCAACAAAAGTGTCTTCGTTCTACAACCACAACGACACTTCCATTTCCTTTTTCCTTATCCAAAATTTGGGATGCACACAAGTACTGTCGAGAAGTTTGGAAAGTGATGATCCAACTGGCATCGTAGTCCAACGAAAGTTACCCAGACTGTCCGAAAAATAGAAGCAGTACAGCTGGAGGGCTTCTGAAAACTGCAGCGGTAGAATAAAAATATATTAATAGGAACGAATATTAAAATAAGGGTGGGAATATTGGGTGATTTTCCCATCCGTCCTCTTGGTTGCTCTTCCAGCGCTCTTCGTAGTTCTCTAATGGTAATAGTTATTACGAAAATGGTACGTAAGTTCTCGTCTGTGTGGATTCAAGACATTTTTTAAAATCATGAACAGAGGAAGTTTGTTTTTTCGGAGACACCAATCGGTAACACGAGAGAAGAGGCAGACGCTTAAATTAACCAACCATCGTACCATCTCTCTCGGCGATACATGCTCAATTCAAAAGTCTTTCACCGCTAAAGAGGTGTGTCACTGTTTCATTGTTTACGCTGAATGATCAAGGTATCAGATTTCTGCAAAATGTCAATGGATGAAAACAGAATACACTTGGATCAGGTTTGACAATCTGATGGCTGTATTCGAGCTCAATCAAACAGAAACATGCGATTTCGAGAGGATTTACAGATCGGATTGTACCAGGCTTCTTAAGTTCCTCACTCATTGCTGGTGTCATTGGTTCTAAGCTCCCTGGTGATGGGACTGTGGGTGCATTCTATATCTGCACACACTGAGCTGTTCAGATCTACACATCACAATTTATTGAATTCAAAGCACCTCTGTTGATTGATGAAGAGGTACGACTTTCCCATATAAAGGAATGATTGATTAATGACGCAGGCCATTTGCCGTGTAGAGGTGATTGATATACACCCTCGGAGCCCTCTTGTTACTTTTTTGACAAAAATATATACACAAAACGAAAAGGTAAACATCCATTTGAAAGAAAGTTGTCATTTTGATCGTATGCACAGATCATCGCGAGTGGAAAAGCAACTGTTGTTGTTCCAGAGGAGAAGAAAATGTAGTCATTTGTCATCAAATCAGTAGCTGTTCGAATCTAAAAAGAAAATAATATCAAAATGATGTGATTCACAGATAAATCACCCAACAGCTTAATGTGAGTTTCATTTCACAAGTTCGCCTCTCTATCCATTCTAGGGAGGTATTACATCCATTTGGTTACATTCGTTGTTCTCTACTCTGCAGTCGTCGCTGCACAACAGCAGTGAGTGCTTATTTTCCGAAACTTCAAAATCACGTGATTTTGAATTTTGAAGCTTAAATCTTGATTTTGGCGGGAACTGCTGGCCTCACACTTTTTCGAAGCCGTTAGATCATTCAATCGTCTTGAGAGTATCACTCGATCGAGTATGGAGCACGGCACATACGATACTCCTTATCGATACAATTCGCCTGGTTCAAATAGACATAGAGGCAACTTGTCTTCTTCAGGCCTTTTGTCAGGGACAGGAGGAGATGAACGATTCCAACATTCGAGTGTCTCATATCCAAGCCCGATCACGCCGGTCAGTATCCTCCATTTATGTATGTCCAGCCTAATTGTCGCAGATGGGGTTCGATGGCAGCAACATGGACACTTTAAGAAGGCCTGGAAGTTTGGCCTCCTCTTTTACGGAACCGATTCAGGGAGATCATAGAAGAGATCTTCTCATCGCAGATCTCAGAAAGCAAGTGGCCGAGCTGTTACGTCATAAAGAGCAGAGCAATAACTTAAGAGCCCAGCTAAGCATCTACGAAGAGAAAGAACGTCTGAGAGAGCAGGAACATGCCGTGAAGATCGGTAATCTCAAAAAGATGATCATATCAGCACATACTGATCTCGACAGAGGAGTTGAATTCTAGAACAGCACGTTTAGACAATAACGTCTCTTCCTACCGCCAAAAGATCATCGATTTAGAGGAGGAGAGAATGGAGATCTTGAGAAGGCACAAGATAGAAGGATTGGAGTTGGAATCAGAAATAAAAGCCCACAGAGCGGATGCAGAACGAAGAGACAGGACCATAAAGAAATTAGAATACGAACTGACGATTGCGGCACAAAACACACATTCTGTACAGGCCGCTTCGACAGAGAAAGAATCTGCACAAGCAGGCTTCATCAAACAGTTGCAAGGTGAACCGTTGAAAAATTCAATTTTGGCGCCAAAATCGATTTTATGAATTTTAAAATCTATTTCAACGGAGGTTCTCCGGTATTGAATCTGTACAGATAGAATCACGGAATTGTCTTTGGCCAAGCAGGAATATGAGTCGGCGTCGCAGCGGGCAGAAAAGAACATGGAGCATTTGAAGAAAGAGATCAGAGACAAAAACGAACAGGTGACCGCTCACATTATAATCTCTCAGAATGTAATATTTGGACGGGAGTGAGTCTCTGATGTCACTTGTTTCATCGTTCAAAGCCGCCGAGATATCATTGGAATCGCGTCAAAATCTGCAGAAATTGTTGAAGACTTTTGTAGCTCAAAGATGATTGATAGTACAGGTGTTCAATGCACAAAGAGAGAGGGATGCGATAGATAAAAGCAGAGCTGAGTTGGCGGCAACTCTCAACCGCCTTCAGACTGAATGTAACGCTATGGAATGTGAGTTTTATATTGTACTAGTGTCTTCTCTTGCGGATCTGCCGCAAACCGCACATAAATACATCTCCATATTTCTAAATGAAAATCCACGAATTATTTATTTTATCTTGTGTCCACAAATCGCCAGACGCTTTGGGCAAAAAATAAACCTGTACAAAATTATACCGAAATTTTCATCTCACAACAACAGCAAGAATCAAAGTGATGGAGCTAGAGCAGGACAATGTCGCCGGACAAGCTGCCAAGATGGTCTCTCTACAACGAGAACTCCGACAGATGGAGGACTTACACTTTGAAGTTGAAGAGCGTATAGAGAGTGAGAGACAGGCGAAGAGGTTCATGGAGGAGGAGAGATCCAAACTTTTAGAGGAGAACTATTCGTTACAGAGGTAGCGAATCTCAGTGGTGCTTTGATTTATAGATTTGATCGGGTTTTTGCTTTTGCGGCCGCAAAAGTCGAATGCACCAGCAAGATACATTCGTCCTCTTTGCAAGAGATTACCAAAATCAAGCATAAAAAATAATACAAAGACACTCATGCGGCTTGCCGCAAGTAAAAATCGAATGCAGTTTTATGTCGAAAATCCACTTGGTCTTGTTGACATCTTCTGATTATGCGATAGAGAAGTATCAGAGTACCGGGACAAGTTGGATTTATATATTAAAGAGGTCAACCAATTGAAAGAGTCAAATAGAGAGTACCAAAAAACTAGTGAGAGGGTATGTCCTTGATAATACATCACGCCAAGAATCTTTGGGCTCGTCGAAGTGACTCGAAAAAATTTCAAGCTCAAGTATATATTTAGTTTGTGATAATAAAACACAAATACATTGATATTGCAGAAAAGGTCTTGGCTTTGCCATTATTCCTGAAGCCTTTCAGAAAATTACAAAACCACCAAAAGGCACAAAAATGCCAATTTAGAGTGCAAATTTAACTTTTCACAAATACAATCAAGAAGACTGAACCATCCAGCAACAAAACGAACTCCGTCAAATACAAACAGAAAAACTCAAGCTGCAGAACGATTTGACAGAGTACAGAAGCATCATCTCTAAAGAGACGAGGCAACTATTCAGTATATTGGGGGACACCAACAGTAACCACTTGGATACCAATGGCGCTGAAGAGGTCAGAACCGCCATGATGCTGTTGAGAAGGCAGATGGAAGATCTTTCGGAGATGCACATTAGATCCAAGCAGAGTTTGTGGCAGGCAGAAGCACAGATCCAGGAGCTCATGGAGAACAATGGAAAGAATGAAGACGATTTGCAGGTGAGTTTCTCTCGATATAGAGTGTATTTTGTTGTGTGGCAAAGCCCAAAGTATTTATGCACTTTGTTCAAGTATATAATTTGATTGGAGTCTGTTACTTTAGTGGATATTTCTATGGTAAAACCATAAATCAGTCCCCACGGTATTCATTTATGCATTTTTATCCAAATTTTCGTGAAATTCCAAATTCTTATGAATTCCAAATTTGTGTGAAATTTCGAAAGTTTTTAATCTGAAGATATATAGAATGTAAGAAACCAATACGTAAAGATAGCTCGCCAACTTCAAGATGTCATATCCTTCATGGACAACGCCACAGGAAGCGTCAGGAGACAAGTGAGCCCGTCTATTTTTAGCACCAAATTTTTTGAATGACATCTGTACAGAGCGACCCGCCCAGGGGTGTCTCCGTGTGTGAAATCCAATCGTACCTACAGCAGCGGGTAGAAAGTCTCGTCGACTCGTTCAAAACATACGAAGAGAAGGATAATCTCAACCGAAAGACTATACAAGAGTTGGAAAGACAAGCAATAGAGCAGACTGCTAGAATCAATGTGGGTCACGGGAATGTGTTGTGAGATGTGTTTGCGGCTTTGCCGCATAAGTTTCTCTGTGCGAAAATGTTTTTGTAACTTGTTTTGTTGGTTTGCTACAGTATACTTTGTGCAGTGAATCAGTATCTATATCTTTATGCCATCTTTATAGTTAAAGACATACTTTGGCATCAACATGACACGTGCAGGATGCGCAAGAGAGGATCACCTCTTTGAAGAGTGAAAACCTCAAAGTCGCCGAGGACGGCGTCTCCTTGGGTGACGACTTGGCGAGGGCCCGTGAAGACGTAGAACAATTATTCTACGCTGTACAGCTGTTGATCAGGGGCATGAGGCCGTTAAGAATCCATAATAAGGAGTTGGTAATTCAGAAGCGATTTTTGGCGTCACAGTTGGATCAAGCCGAGCAGTTGCAAAGTCAGGTGATTACGATGAAATTTTATCTTGCGGGGCCGCGGGTGTGTTGGAGTGTGAGTGTACTTTTGGCTTGCGGCTCTGCCGCAAAGACGTCTTCTAGTGTTTTTTTGGATGTGGATGGTGTTTTGTTTGCACCATTAAAGATGTAATGTATTCTGAATGCAAATTTTTACACAAGATGTACGCAAGGCGAATACACTCACCTCCAGTGTGCAAACATTTGTATTACAAATCGCAATGTATAGCTGTCTCAAGAAGTGAAGTTGTATGAGCCTGAGTGAACTCAGATACACGATGCCGTATTTAACATAGCACCTGACCACCGAATACCTTCAAGACCCGTCACTTTTAGAGGTGACTCTGTCTTCACAACAACCATTTGACATATACAGTGGCCGCCATCGCGATCATCGCACAGAATCGGCTGATGAAGATGTCTACAATTGGAGGACCGGCTGGTCATACTGTCACAATAGGAGGAGAAGCGGTCACTTTGGCTTCCAGACAATTGACCGAAAACACACTCGTGAGTTTGTAAATAATGATGTGCTGTGGGTGCACGTGGTTGCACTGCAGAGATGCTATACTTCTAATGAGGTTGCATCAAAGAGTGTTTTTGATTGCGGCTTTGCCGAATCGCATCTTCTTGAGAAGCATCAAAAGTATTCAAATCCATGACAAAGTAATGCTGTGAGTGTTGATGAGTACAGGATATGCCATCACTACCAGTCCCTGGCAGCATAGAAGCTGAGGCAGAGGGCCTCGTGACGCTCTTGAATCACTTCGACCCTACATCACGATTAGACTCACAACTGTTCCACGGGGGTATCCTCACAGCTCTGGACTCTGGCATCAGGATCTCAAAAATGGTAAGGAGAGTAGTTGTGCTAAAATGTATTTTTTGTGCGGCTCTGCCGAATCTCCAAAAGAATTCACGAGAATAATAGTTACTCTTGCGGCAAAGCCTCAATGAACTGGACACAATGCATTACTTAGATGTCTCTGCAGTCTTTATGCATTACTTAGATGTCTCTGTAGTCTTTATGCATTACTTAGATTTCTCTGTAATCTTTCTTGTGCTTTGGTGTGTTTTTAGTATTTTCATCGCATATTTTTTGTGTCTTACTGCAAAGCAGTAAACACGATGTACAATTCGACATCAATCCATCAACACCACACAGTACAGAATGGACACTGCCCTCGGAGAGCCCCGACCCCGTGTCAATCTGGCCAAGCAGCTGTCCGAGAATATTGGAAAGCGTGTCTCTGAATTAGAAAGGGACAAAGACCTTCTGGAAAACAGATGTGCAGCTCTGAACGGCGAAGTCGACAGGTTTGGATTATTTCAATAGTGTCATCCTGCTGTTTTATTCATGAGGACAGGTTGCAAAACAGAGTGAGGGACTTGGAGGTTGCCGTGGACAGACACCGTACTAACGGACAAAACCAAGAGCAGCAGGTCCATATACATAAATCAATTCAGAGTGTATCTATGGTTTTCGGCTCTGCCGAAAATCACCAAAAATGCAGCAGAAAAATACCTCTTTGCAGAATAAATTTTTACAAGTCCGCAGCACCTGATCTGATTTCTAGATATTTTTGATGAGAGAGAGTATGACCCGAATGGTGCCACGTGAATCACTAGAATCCCTGCGAAAATCTCTTGCAGAAGAAGAGGCCAACAGAGTGAGTCTCCAGCTTGCAAATACTTTTCATTGACATGACTTAGACAAAGTTGAATAACCAGTTGGTCGAACAGACACATAGCATACAAGCCATCAGGCATAACACAAAAGCACTGGAAGAAGAGTACCAAGAACGCACAAGAAGTCTAGAGAAGTGAGTCTCTTCAACATCTAAATGAGTGTGCCTGTCTCTGAGATTTCTGACAAAGCTATCATAACTCAAAAAAACCTCGTTGTAGAATTACCAAAACAGTTTTTGTTGATATGAGCAGAGAGGTGGAAGATCGCGAAGAACAGTTGAAGAATACTCGGGAACTAATGCAGAAGAGATCAGCGGAGGTGAGTAACTGTTCGATGTATAAACGAGAGTTGTAGTTGTATTCCCCCAACGTTAATAAGTCTTGTGCTGTCTGTTGTCACATATCACCAAGCATAAAATTATTGGAAAATCAAATGGACGAAATATCCAAGTGGTATCCACTTTTGATTTCCAACCAACATTTTATTTTCCAGAAAAACAACACGCGGTCTTACTTCTAAGAATCACTTTAGAATGTCTTTGTGATTTCTAAACGACCAAACCCTAAACCCTGAACGACGCAGTCCCTGGAATTTCAAGCGGCAAAAGCCAAGAGCTACGAAGAGCTACTCTCCGCCCAGACTGAGCTGAGGGTCGCTGACGCAGAGAGAAAGATATGGAAGGCGAAGGCCGATGATCTGGAGTCCGAACTCGTCATTTTGAAGAAGAAGATGAGCCACATCGAAGGAAAATGGAGGCAATCAGACAGGGAGAAAGAGGTGATCTTGCGTCCATGATGTCTTTATTAGGCGAAGCCGCAAAGACGTTGTCTCTGTGCAAAAACATGACATCCAGACTTTGCATCCACAAAAAATGTTGTATTTTTTGACAAGAGTAGGAGATAGATGCAAATGTTTCCAAACTGAGACACGAGCTGTCCATAAAAGAGCGGGAGCTACAACGGATAGAGATGACCGTAAACGCTCTTTCTGAGGTGATTCTTATCAAGAGAATGTCCTCTACACACGGATCGACACGATTCTGATCATGATCAGGCCCATCAGAAGGCCAATGACAGGAACAAAAACCTCTTTGACCAGATGGAACACCACAGGCAGCACGCCGCCACTCTGCGAAGAGAGCTGGAGTGCAATATGGAGAGAGAGTCTTCAGACAGGAGGGAAAGAATGGAGTGGTACAAATCCAAAACTGACAAGCTAAGACAAGATGCTGCGGATGAAGAGGCCTCATTGTGAGTCGGTTTATCGGGTTTAGGGTTTAGAATACAGACACCCAAAGGGTTTTGGGTTTAGGGTTTAGGTTTGGTCTGAAATATTACCAGCCATACAGTTGCCTCGACGAGCTTCTCGCAGAGATCACCATCACAAAGATCTCCAATACCGCAGAGATCACCCATCAAAAGGCCCACAGATTCTTATGGAAATAAATTCTGAGTGTGAAGATCTTTATCATATAATCCGGTGCTTGTGGTTATTTTAGTGTACAAGAGGCTGTGGTAACTGTTTGTCGTGGCAACCTTTACAATAGACGTAGTCATCTATGGACACGTAATTTCCTTCAAACTTGAGTCTATATGTTCAAGCTTCTATTGGGTGCAGCGCAGCTGCAGATGCATGATCCCTTATGGATGATCTGATGTCAAATCGATTTGTTCGAGATGATGACTTTGTTTTGCATGTTTTTAAAATCTCACCAGTGATTGGCACGGCGCATTCTCTGCAAGTGAAGCAATGCAGGTGGTATTTCTTGTCGTCTTTGGCGGTGATGAACAAAGATTGCACAAACAAGCCGCAGGAGTGACACTTCTCTGATACGGCATGATCTGAATTCATAAGGGATCATTCCGAGGCCGCGACACATGACAAATCAATTCTTCTGGGCAAGTGTTTTTTTCGTTGTGTTTTGGATAATGAAAGATTATGTTCATGTTTAGATATGAATGGACTTTGATGTTATAAAACCAAAGAGACTTACTTCTGACACAATTATCGCAGTATGACTTTCCATGAATGACCTGCAGCATTTAAAATCATTGTCGATGATGATCATGGCTGACCTTGTGAGAGATTTGTCCTAAGGGAATGTGACAGACGTTACATTTGAGACAATCAACATGATACATCCCTGTGCTATGTGCCAGAACTGTATCTTCCCGTATGACACGACCTAAAATGTCAGTCCCGACAGGATTATGCATATGACATACTGCATCCGGCGCATACAGACACACCAGGAACGTGCACAGACCCGAACACTAAGAGATGATTAGGAGAAAAATGAGACAGGAGGCTCTACCTGCATCACCAGTCGGCTTTGTCAGAGAAACACAAGTTTCACATGCAAGGATGCCATTCACTTCACTGCAAGGTCCTTCAATTACATTCTTGCATTGATTGCAACGGAAACACTGAGGATGCCAACATTTCTCCTTCACCATTTTGACCTGGCAGTTGTCAGAGCGCTTAGAAGATGGATGAGCAGACCTCTCCAGATTTGATAAATATGTTACAGCCCCTACAAGTTGCCATCTTGTCTGAACGCTTTCAGAAATGACTGAGCCCGCTCTTACCCGTCTTTGAAGTTCTACAACAGGACGGTTTCCGTGGTGATGCGGACGCTCCTGTCACAATTTAAAATAATAAAATAATAATCTGATCAGATTCCCCAGACGTTATTTTATTACATTCAATTAAGGCTGTCCGCTTGGGTGGCATTGAGAAGCTTCTGGATCCCCGGTCAATGTTGCGTGCATTCTGACCATCTCTTCCGCTGTGTCCGAAATGCACTTCTCCAGCCCGGTGAACTCGATTCCCAACACTTGACGGGCTTGTTCATTGGATATATTGTGTATGATGGGGCTAGTCTCCTTCTGGACCAGCTCGTCAAAGCGACCGGGATGCGCTTTTTTCAATATGTTGCCCACCTAATTATTGTGAGGCACAGTTACCAATAAAAAATCGTTTTTTTACCAATCACACCTTCACTTTTCTGATATAAACAGTACATGTATATATATAAAGTATATCCATGCTACCATAAATCACCAAAAATACGCACAAAAAAATTCACACCGAAACAAAACTAACACCTCTTGCCAGCTAAACATGGCTGATGTGACCAGAAATCTTCTGCCGCCAGCAGCTTCCACCTCTAACGCTCTGACATGCGCAAGTGCAACATCTCTTACATCCGCAAATGATTGGGCCGAGAAGTCAGGCATTAACTGTGCAAATAAATATTTAAAAACATGATTACTCTGGTATCTACCTCATTGTTGCCGGCGATGGTATGATACAAGAACCAATCTGTTGAGTTCAATTGGTCCACTCTTTCGAGTTGTGGAATGTGAGGCCCAAAGACAAATGTGGGAAGGATGGTGCAGAGGTCAAACTTTGGCTGAAAAATAAAATTAAAATACAAGTAAAAATTGTATTGGAGTACAAAAATCGAATCATACCTTATATTGCTCCATGAAGTCCCAAGCTGCTTTCTCTGCTGCATATTTGCTGGCGCGATACGCAACTGTGGGCCCCACGTTTTTCCCGTTTCTCTCGACCTTGTATCACTTTCAATTCTAAAACTTTTCCATCTCATTTTGATCACCTCTAAACTTGATTCTGCGTTCCAATCGGCCTCAGTATAGAGGTAGGGTTCTTTTTTTGTCTCTGAAGCGACTGTCACGATGGAGGAAGTAATCACAACACGCCGGATGTCAAGGCCATGACTTGTGGCAGCTCTCAAGATGTTGAGTGTGCCCATTTTGGCGGGATGGATGACATCTTTAACTGGTTCGTCTGTGAAGAAAACAACAGGAGAGGCGACATGAACGACGGCCTGCACACCTACACATTTCAGTTATGACCGAGTCATAAGAGTCATAGAGGGCACCTTCAACTGCTTGATGGAAAGCGTCGTCTTTTGACATGTCTGGAACGATGACGACTTCGAAATGTCCGTTGGGATGCTTCTTTTGAATAGCTTCTCTCAGTTCTTGTGCTTTAGAGTCGGATCTTGAAGTACCTCTCACATGATAACCTTTAGAGAGCAAGACATCAGCGATATGAGCACCGATGAAACCCGTCACACCCGTGACCTACCATGTGAGTGCTTTCAAGCAGTAATCGCATCGCACTCACCAAAATGGGGGAAGTGGTTGTAATGGCTGGCATTGTTTGTTTTGGTGCCGACCTTTCTGGACCAAATGTCGTCATGGCAAATGGCTCCATGGAGTGGCACCTGTCCAATTTAAGCTCAAATAAAAGAACACTCTATAACATATTTTATGTCCAAGATTTGGAGCAAACTCAGGGGACCGCTTCCTCTCAATGATTTGGCCCTTAGTGCGCTCATCCCTTTCATTGACAGTCAGTCATCCACAACGCAAAACTCTTGCAAAATGTCAAGCCAGCCTTTGAATATTATAATGGTTTATGACTAATAGTATTAGTATGTGTAATCCAAAAATTCCAGAGAAAAGGTCTTCAAAACGTAAAAAAATAATTATTAATAAATGAAAGAAAATAAAAAATACAAAGTTTGTTTTTTTTCACAGAATATTTGTAATATATTGTTATTTTTTTGATTTTTTAGAGGTCATTCTGGGTGGCTGTCTTTGTTGGACTTTCTCTTCTAAAAATTTGATCAATTGATGTGCACCTCCAAACTTGTTGCACGCAGCTGCTTTCAAATGCCCAGCAAGTCGTTGGAGAAAGCTTTGTTTTATACTCGGGATGATCCATAATCTGCTTAAATACATCTTTCATCTTTTGTGGCTGCTTTAGGCTCAATTGTAGTTGCTGTCTGCTGTCATTGTCCACATTTCATAAACCCAAAAAGTCCTGGAAACATCTTCAAGGGTCTGGACCCGTTGCTGGGTTCTAGCAGTAGCAGTAATTTGCAGATTTAAATCTTCCGTATCGCAAGATTTGGAAAAGAAGAATGCGTCATGATCAAGGAGCACCAATGGGCAGAGTACTTTGACCAGTTTGGATCAGATGGTTGGGAGAAGCGGCTCGCTTAGTATAAACTACTTTTTATTGTTTTAGAACAGACAATTCGTTTTGACCAAAAGTGTCATCCTTTTTTTTACATTCTATTTATGGCGCTGACTCAGGATCGGCTGAGCGACACATCTGCATCGAGATTTGTGTGTCTGGTGCTTCGACATCTGTCGGTGGCTCAGCTTCTGCAACATCCTCTCTCCTTGGCTTGAAAATGTCAGCAGAAGTAACTCTACCGACATAATTCTAAATCAAGTTTGAAATTCTATTATGCACAAAAATATTTTAATATTAAAATAGCATCTTTGCAAAACAAGACTTGGAACAATTCAATACCTCAGCTGTGACCTCTAAATGTTCTGCTGACAAACAGTGCTGGGGGATAGTCTCTGTTTTGTATGTCGCGATGATCGTCATCTGTGTGCTTCAGTTTTGAAACCGAATGGACCAGATGACTCGAGTCATCTGTACAGATGATTACCTCGTTACTCTCGTTACTGATCATCGTGGCGGAAGGAACTTTGTTGGTCTGGAAAATTCAGAGTGTTGTTCATTTTCTTTTTGCATAGATCCTTGCTTGTTGCTGTTGATCAGCGGTTTGAAAAATGAATAATGAGAAAAAATCACCATGAGGGATGTCCGAAGGGTGGGGGTAATTCGGGCTCGGCTCATGGTGTACCTCTTTATGTCGAGCATGGTGACGTGTTCAGCCTGTTCATATGTGGTTTTGTATTTCTGTGAATGAAAGGGGTCTAGAATGATCTGTTCCATTTAGATTATGAATGACATGACAAGCAACTGACGTCATCTTCTACAGGCGAAAGCCGTGTCCCAGAAGGGAAAGGAACATCTATTGTATGATCAAAATCCAAGATAAGGTGATTTTGATGAATTACTTGCTGGGTTGGGCCGTCTGTCTTGAACCTTCTTCCTTCGTCCGACTATAGTGAGATCAGAAGATGATTGAAATATTGATACTAACTGGGAGATCTATAGACGCCAGGGACAGCACTAAATCTTCTGCCATTGACCTCATACGCTTATGGTTATCAGAACCGATGTGATAGTGGGAGTGTATCAACAGTGAATCGAATGCAACAGATTGAATACCTGGTGGATTGTTGTCAATAATGCGACGTTCTGAAAAGCGATGCATCGTTGTCACGTCCTTTGTGCAAAGGTGATATTAAAAATAGACTGGGGATGTCTAAATGTCAACCAGATACGACATCAATTCCCTGCGTGTCACACTACACCTCTGAATGGAATGATGAAGAAAGACAGACAGAACGATGTTCATCTCAATACATCCAAGATGATAAAATCTCAGAATCCAGAGCACCTCTTAAGAAGGCAACTTCCCCCAAAGAAACGTCCACGTTATGCTTTGTGGATCCAAACACCAAAACGGAGTCATATTTCACATATTTATTTCAAGTCGGTCGTGTCTCTGCAGGGGTGGTGGTGCGACTTTGGGATATATGCTGGTGAGTTTGTCTCTCTCTCTGCAAACACTCCGTGTTCTTTTCTCTTGGCTTCGAGGTATTTTGAGTTGTGTGGTGTTGTCTGTGCATTGTCAACATCTTGATGAATACTCCATCCGAATCTAGTATTCCAAACAAACACACAGGAAAATCTACATATGACCAAAAGTTTATAGACATAGTCGTTGCAACTTATAGAGTGTTCACCTGTCCCACTAGTGGAGTGATCTTCTCGATCATCCCGTTGAACGCCTGGTATTTCCATTTGTTGTTTGTCATCAGGTTGAGCTTCTTTATACCGAGACATTCTAAGATACTCTTCACGCCTTCATATTCTCTCAAGTCCTTTGCGAAGCCTGTTTTTGATGAGAAGGTTGGTGATTTGTTTCTGCGATGAGTGTCTAGTTTTGTATTTTTCAAATACAGATTTGCAGTGTTTTAGTACTTTGCTGGATCACAAAAACACCAAAAATTATATTCACACAAGCAGATATAGATTTTGTACAGAGTCAAAAGAGAAATATCTACCTAATCTGTGGTTCGCCTCATAAGTGTCCAGAGACTCTTCATCTTGTAGATGATACGCCTTCACTTTGTTGATCAATCCGATCCCTCTACCTTCATGTCCCCCGACATAGATGATCACACCGCTGCCATGCTCATTTACCGCGAACATGGACAGATCTAGCTGTTCTCCACAATCGCATCGAAGTGATCCCAGCGTGTTGCCGGTGAAGCACTCTGAATGGACACGGGTGAGGACGCTCTTGCCTTCCTCTATCTCTTTTTGGTAGTCGCCTTTAGACAAGACGGTGTGTGTCACTCCGTCGCTGGGGGAGAAGAATACTTGTGTGTTCCATTTTCCGAGAAATTTCCCGTTCCTGGAAATGGGCAATGTGCATGAGGCGACGAGCTCGACTCTATACTTGTTCTTTTCTGCGGTTGTATCCTGTTGTTGTTGTTGTCCATTGATCTGTTTGAGGTTAATGATCGGTGAAATCAAGTGATATGACGTACTTGTGCTCTATACGCTGCAAGCTGCTCAACGGTGATGATCGGCAGGTCGTACTTCTTTGCAAACTCTACACAGTCCATTAATCTTGACATCGTTCCATCTTCGTTCATGATCTCGGCTAAGAGACCAACAGGCTCTAAATCAGCCAATAGACACAGCTCTAAAGTGGCCTCCGTGTGTCCTCTTCTCTCCAAAATTCCTCCCTTTCTGGCTACTAGAGGGAAGATGTGTCCTGGTCTGGTGAAATGAGAAGGTAAAGAAGATGGTTCTGCCAAAGCTTTGAAAGTGATAGAACGGTCAACAGAAGATACACCCTGATGAGTCAGTATTGTTCGTGATGAAGAGTACTTTATGAATCGTGGATATTGTACAGATTCAATTAAATGTACTCACTGTGGAGGTGTTGATGTGATCAACCGTAACTGTGAAGGCTGTTCCATTTGGATCATTTCCTTTTGCTACCATAGGTGGCAGTTGTAGTCTTTCTGCGTGTTCGACGGTGAGAGGTGCGCACAGAATTCCACTGGTATGACGTAATGCAAATGTGATCTTCTCTGGCGTGACAAATTGTGCAGCCATCACAATATCACCTAATATAATCAGTCTGATTCTCGATAAAATGATGCTGCCACCTTCATTTTCTCTGTCTTCATCGTCCATAACCACGACATATTCTCCTCTCGCGAATTGTTTGATGGCTTCTTCCATCGAAGAGAATTTTACTTCAGTCATGTTGTCTCTCTTGCGTTGATGTCTTTGTTATGCTCTCGACCTGTGAGCACGTGCTGAAACTTCCTCCGTTCCCGGAGGTTATTTTCCGGCACAAAATGGATCACCCGGAGAATCCGAACATTCCAGTCGCGGAACTCCACAGTTGTCTTCTACAATTGCGGAATGAGTGGCAGTTATCAGAATTCTGTGAAGGTGACCGTTGCCCACAGCGGAACCAGCGTCATCGTTGCACCAGACAATGATCCGATGTCGGCTTCTTGTCCATTTGTACATCCCCTGTGGCACCATATGGATAAAGATATTGTTGTGCCATTGTAGTTTTTGGTGAACATTTTGTCCTCTTTGTAATATTACCAAAGAGGCACGAGGATCCATCAAGCTTCTTTGTAAATGGTGGTATCTTACGTGGACCAATGAAAGGTCAAGTTTCGAAAGACAGGCTCACAGATCTCAAAACATGCCTTGTTTAAAATGCCAAGGCAACAACATTACCAAGGTCGATGAAGACTTTTGGGGTTGCGGAACGGGAGCATGTGGGAGTGTAACGATTTACAAATGCAACGACTGCAACATCCAGTTCAAGGAGATCTGGAACTCCAATGAGGGAAGTTGCACTGATTCAACCACATGGGAAATGATCGGCCCGATTGAAAAATAAAACCATCAACATGAACAAAACATCTTCAGTCATCATGCAACGCCATTACTTTATGTTTATCATTGTACAGCCACAGCCGATTCTTCCGCGCTCGGCTGGTCATGGCAGACTACTCTGTGGTTCGATTTATCGCTGGTGCTCCGCCTCACGATTCGGTCGTGGATCGTCTTCACCTCGTCCAGAAGCACTTGTGCATTGCTTTCCTGCAGTAAGGTAAGTACTTCGTTCTTTGGACTTGTAAATGGATGATGAACAGACCTGTATCATCTTGGCTTGCTCGATGTGTGCCCTTCTGATGTTCTCCCAGTTTGCATGCTTTTCGCAAGCCTTCTTGGGCCTCTGGCAATACTTCATGGAGCTTTCTGAGCTGGTGACCGGACAACCACAAATGCCAACTTTCGCTTTACCCTGAATCATGGTCAGATCGAGACATTGAAATGTGAGTACCTTCGGTTGGCATGACTCTATGTGTTTATGATACAGTTTAATGTGTACCGGCATGTGACATGAGGAGCAGTCAATGGTGTCTAAAGAGGAGGATAATCCTCTGTCAATGCTCTGTTTGATGACGCCAAGGCTGGCAGACTCCGCGAGATCCTTCTCCAACTGGATCTTCTGCTGGTAGACAGAGTAAATGGCCTCTTCAATCACTTTTTTCTTCTCCTCTATACGTTGTAGCTGTGAAAAGTCGTCTTCATCTGCTGCGCTGGGTGTGCCATCACGATGGAGGAGCTCTTCTACTCTCTTCTTCTTCGAGTTCTCTCTTGCGTAGAGGATACCACATTCGTCGCAGCAGTACTTAGATCCAGATTTACTGTTGTTAATGCACACAAGCCAGTGGCATTTTTTGACCTTCTTCTCCTTTTTCTTTTTCTCTTTCTCTTCAGTTGCCTCCGCTGTTGTAAAATGAGAAAATGCATGTCAATGTGACGCTTAATCACCTGGCGGCTGATCCTGCGGTGAGCAGGCAGCACAGATGTACTTCTTTATTTTGGAAGCCCTCTCCTTGGTGATACCGACACATTCACCGTGGAACCATTCATCGCATTTGTCACAGGCTATCATGAATTTGCCGTGATCTGGGCGTCTACATGTGCAATAGAGAACCGTGGAGTTGACATTATCATCTTCTGAAGAAGATGATTCTGAAGATGAGCCACTCGAATCGTCCATGGCCTAATTCTATGAATATTGGACATATGATCCAACTATTACCTTTCGGCGAGCTCGATTCAATGATGTCCTTGGCTTTTTACGGCCCAACTGAACTTTAGTGGCGGGACTTCGGGGTTTAAACTCCCCATCTGATTTCTTATCGTAACTCTCTTCATCTGAGACGGTCTCGATGTCTATCGGTGTTAAAGAGGTCTCCGTCGGTGGTGGACTGGCATTCTTTCTGCTGGCTCTGGAACTATCTGGCTCGCTTATTGTTTCCTTCTGTGTTGTTGGTAATGGTGGGGAATATTGTTTGCTATCTACAGGTAAAATGTTGTCTTTCTTCAACTCCTCTTGCCCATTGGTATTTGTTGTATTAAATTCCCAATTGTCTTTCTGCATGTGAAACCGTTTCCGAAGAGGTAATGAGGAGACTGGGCTGTCCATTTCGGTCTTCCTCTTTCGATCGCCATTATTGACTTCTGTATCAATCCTGACAAGATTAGTAACAAAGAAGACATATCATCGTCTAATAATCCCCGGGTCAGAACAGTATTGTCCGAACTCTTACATTTCTTAGTTACTGCATGCGCCAACTCAAGTTTTGATGTAGGAATTCGTCAAATGAAGTGTTGATGTGTCGGTGTGGCCTGAGATGTGACGGTTATGCTGTGATGTGCTTCCTGCAGAACAAACCGCCAAAATGGCACAGAAGCAAGGTCAAACCTCAAACCCAAGAATTCCGAGGAATTTTTTTCTGGGAATTATGAATTTCTGCATGAATGTGAAAATCAATACAGCAATCTTGGAATGAGATGTAAAGTATGAATTGAAGAGGTTTATCACCCAAAGAGTGCCAACAGAATATCTCTGCTCCTTCATAATATGAAATTGAGAAACCAAACCAGAACGATGATCAGATAATCTCCTTTGGCGTTCCAACCGCATCATTTCGACATCGCAGCGAAGATGATTTCAGAAAATGTTGCAGCTTCTTGGAGTTCCTTCAACGAGCTGATCTCTGAATATTCTGTAGCCACACACAAGTAGAGGAAAAGAAGTTGCTGTGAGATCACAAGAAGCTACTGACTCTCCTGTTGCAAAAGAAGAGGAAAGGCTCATCATCAATTTTACGAAATTGAGCCTAAAAATCAATTTCAGCATCTTGGAGATGTTACGCTGATGATTCAGGGCAAAGAGTACCCTTTTAACCATGTAGATAGAACAAAGGAAGAAGGCAAGAACCACAAGGAATGATAATGATGCACTGTTAAGCCATACATCACAGTGGAGGGACAGGTTGTCTTTGAGACCTGAGCATTATGATTTACAACGTAAAATAGTTTGGAGCATTTTAATAACGCAAATCCAGATGCAATTGAAATGTTTTACACTGCAAAAATCTTGTGTTCTTTTGCTTATTTTTGGTGATTTGCCGGCGCACAATAACAACGAACAAAAATATTTAGATCTTTGACTTACCGGTGAAGTTCCCAAGTGCTGCACATAAACCCTGCAAATTGAGAAATTTCAGTGAGACTTCAGCAATTATAGAAATTTTATTTAAAATAAACTCTCCATCTACAATTAATCATTATTTTTAGACTTCCACTCTTCACCTTATTGTCTTCACGTGTTCAAAACGCTGTTTTATTTGGTGAGCCAATATATTTGGGCTATTCATTATTGATGTAGCAGACTCTCCCCCGTTTCCCTCGAAATACGTATCCGCATCTGATGAAGACACATTCAATGCACGCTGATACTGTCATCAGTAATAATCTATTTTTGTTCGTAAAGAATTAAGATTTATTGAAAATTGGCAAAAACTCGTTTTTCTCATCGTTTTACCATCCCATTTACGCACACAATCATCCGCCACTACCCCATCATACGCATCACATGGAGGTGCAGGGTAGGATCAGAAATTCACTCATCGTCTAGTTAACATCTGCAGATGAAGTACGCATACACGTGACAGAGGATATGGACATGTATGAGGAGTTGAGAGACTACATCAAATCTCTCAACACTTGTGAGACGATCTTCTTTCTTCGATTCTAGATCAACGAATCTAGAACATTACTGAAGGGATACAGTGATGTCCAAATATCAATGTAAATCTATGGGTCCACTTCCTAAAGATCTGTCAGCCACCATACATGCATGCTTTGTCACTCTCATGCAAGTGGGTATCTGATCATTTTGAACCACAATTTTGATTATCAAGGGGAGACAGAGCATGCCTCTCCTGATCGCTATGAGAAAGCACATGATAGACTTCATCATCCCAGGTGATGTTCTTCCACTTTCATATCCGAATTATCATCATCAAGAAGATCCATCGAATGAACTTTTGCCCACCAAATCGAAATTTTGAAATTTAAAATAATAATAATTTACACAGAACTGCGGAAGGACAGCATCAAAACAATGGAAGCATTGAAAAAAGATTATATTTCACAACTATTCACACTAGACAAAGAAGAATATATTGTACAAAAGATTATTGAGATCTCAGCACCGAGGTATTATTCTATATAATCATAAAATATAAAAAGCAAAATTCTTCCCATAGAAAACCCAAACCATCCGAAAGATTTAAAAAGTCTATTGAAATGAAAATGATTAAGACGACAGTGACTCTGAGATGAGGGAATTATTGCAGAGCCTCATGGTATATATATTTGAATTGAGTGGATTCGACGTTGATGCGGTGAATTCATTTGCCAAAGCAGCTATAAGGAGGAGGCCGGAAGACGGGTTTATCGAATCAATAGGTATCTACTTATTGCACGTATATATTTTCATTGTGAAAAGTTACCTAAATAATATGTTATATCTCGAATTCTACAATTTTTATTTGGTAATTAGACAAAAATCAAATAAACGATATAAAATGGGCAGGGTTGACAGGGTGGGGGAAATTGACGCTTCCGATCTATAAGCATCTGATGGTATCTAATGGATCTACTGTATATTGTCTAGTCCGGGATAGTATCCTCCAGGTGCGTCTTCAAAGAATCATTAATTTTATGTTTTGTTTTTAAGGTTTTATTTTGTTATTCTACAACGTTGTTTGTGGATATTTATTTCAACAGTTTATCGATTCGTTTTTTGATCATGGATGCTACAACACATCAGAAGAAGGGATAGAGATTGTACTTCCTCCACAAGTGTGGATGTCGAGACCTCTAAACCCAGGTATATTTCATGACACGTCATCATGACGTCATGGCATGATCCACCATGAAATCGTAATGTCATGACATCGCATCGATGCACATTGATGGGTCATCACATTTTCTCACTATGATGTCATCGCGTGACGTCACCATTGACTTGTACAGACTACTATGCTAGAATCGGGGGCTCCTGCTTTGATGTGCTGTTCTCACATCTTGCCGGAATATCTGTGGAAGATACTAAGAGGTAAATACATCCAAATAATAATCCCTCTCACAAAGAGATCTGCTGTGCGGCACAGCCGCACGGCCATTCAGAAATCCGAAAAGCTCTACATGCAACAAATCCACAAATAAACATTTATTTATATTTCTGCAGATTCATAAGATCAATCTTCTTTGCGCACAGAATACAATCAGATGGAAGAGGTGATCCCGACAGTATAGAGTTTTGCGTTCGAGATACAAAGTATTTAAACATGTACCTGAGAAAATTCGCCAGCAAAAAGAAGAAATACAATTCCAACGCGTTTCTGCCTGGTGAGATTTCTACGAAAATTCCGTGAAAATTCACGGAAAATTCAGGGCTCAATTTTTTGCACCCGAAAGAGAGAGACAAGATGAAGAGAAGTTGCAAATCAAATGAAATCAGGTGAATTTTCACAACTCTTTAAAGATATTGAATACCATAGGGGGAGCAAGAGTGAAGAGTTATCCTCGTCACTGTACATTCCAAATCTATATGCACCTTCTACATCACTGCTTAGGTCGAGTCTATATCACCTCAATCCATTTTAGTCTTTGAGGATACGGGCGAAAATGATTTCATTTGACGACACAATTTAAAAATGATTTCATTTGACGACACAATTTAAAAATCATTTCATTTGACGACACAATGCAAAAATTGTTTAAATACTTTGATAAAAATGATTTTCCACTGCATAAAGTTGAGATGGTCACCAATGTCTTCGCGGTTTTTTATTTGTACAGGTCAGAGAGGGAGACTCGGAGCAGTAACGTGTACATATCATCAGATAAACTCGTTGATGATGTGGCACAACCCCCGGCAGATGACTACCAACACGCATCTCTGCGGCTCACTGTGATCGAGCCGAGCACCACCTTCTGTAGCGTGATCTACAAGGAATTCAGGTCATCATTTATTCTTTTGAAAAGTCATTATGGGTTGAGATCTTGCATCTCGCGAGTATTTTAATTTCTTGATATTTGTGAGTGTATTCAATGTGGAATACGCACTCGACACCATCCACACTTCCACAGAGAAAAACAATCCAAATATCCTTTAGAATCCCGAAAGCACCAACTCACCACCACAGCACAGCACTGGAGAGTTTCCCGGAGCCAGAACGCGAGAAGATTCACAGTACCTATAGGATAGTTAACGACTCATTCGACATCAATGACAGATCCTTATTAAATATAACCAATAACGAGGCCGTGTGCTTGATTGTCTATGGGAACGCCTTTGGAAGATCGGATGATCAACTCTCGCACTTAGTGAGGTGATTTATTCACATTTTATTTAATTTTATATTTTTGTGGTGTTTTTGGGATTTATGTGATAAACATAACTCAAAATTCAATTTACTGCACAAACTTCAAAATACCAGAACAAAACATTTGAAAATTTTGGCTCGCGGTTTTTTTCACAAAAAACGCACTTTTCGGCTGATCTTTGGTGAATAAAAGTCATTATATTTGGTTAAAAATTGATTACCGCAGCTATTTCGGAGTGGAGGTGATTGGTATGATACAAGACAGAATTAGACATCAATATCTGGGGGAGATGACATTATTCTCTTCGTTTATTTTACCACTCAGAGAACTATCAAGTGAGAATATATTCCAAATATATAAATTTTTGAATTATTTTTGTTGCGATCAAGCCGCGAATTCCAGAATGAAGAAAATTTATTTTTTGCAACAAAATGATTTTTTTGTTGCGTAACACAAAACCACAATAATAATAAAATAATTGTGGTCTTGTGGCAAACATGGAATGTGTTTTATTAAAATCAAATATAATTTTGGTTTGTTGACTTTGAAAGGTTGTTATGACTACCTCGTCTATGTTTGCTCCAGAATCTCACATAAGAATAAAAATGCATATGAAGGAATCTGGAGTGCGCTGACGACGATAAATGCCCACAACCGTAACTATTACGCCATAGGCCCACCCATCACGGTAATTCAAAATTCAAATTTCTGCAGATAAAAATACTGAGCGTTGTAGATGATCGTAACCCCGGGGGTCTGGATGTACGGAGGAGATATCATAAAGACATCAGCTGTCAAGATGGTTAAGGCCTGGATTCGGTGGCAAGTTGTAGAGATCAATCACCAGTACAGAGACGCACCGCTACACGTTGATGTAAGTCCATAATCATTACTCGAAATCGTATCATATGAAAAAGAGATCGTCTACAAATCTATATACGTAATGATGACGTGTACAGGTGGGGCGGGGGAGTGATGCGATGACACACGAACATTTTATTTTAGACAAGGAAGTTTCCAAGAAAGATGAGATGGGCCAATGGTTTATAAAAGAAATTTTGGCGGGAAAAATAGACGAGAGAGGTTTCCTTGACGATGCTGGTGAGTTGTAGATACTCAATTATTATCATTTATATTTTTATTCGCCTGATAGCATCATGTCGAAAATGATTGTTTTCTGATGAGTTAAGAGTTACAATATCTGTGCACACTCATAAGGCCGGACTCCACGCCCACGGGCAGTGGTGGTTTCATGAGCACGATATCATCCTCTTTATCCGTACTACAAGGTGATTTTCATTATAAAACAACTATTTTTGTGCTTTAATTTCTTCCATTAAAAAGAATTGAATTTCTGGATAAAATTTTTGGTCTATCGCGGCGAAGCCGCAACAAATGTGATTGTACACATGAAATACAAGATCTGTGTAAACGACCAAAACTCTTTATCATTGTCATGACCCGTCTCTTTGTCGAAATGAAACAACCATTTTTGATTTTCATAGGACTATCAGGGACATCGAAAAAACAATATGGACTGGACGTTCAAATCGCAGCAGCGAGGACTCTCGCGAAGTACAGTTTTATTGGTGAGATTTTTACATTTTATTTGTGGCATGGAGTGAAACTGTTTTCTTTTATCTTAAAACTACGAATCGTGAATCTTTCTGTGAAAAATCTCGTCTTTTCTGTGGAGAGCCGCAGCATCCATTTATATGAAGCGGGATATACCCAGCACGTCTTTATGCTTTGCTGCAACATCTATATGTGGCAGATCGTATAAAGTAATGAATGAGATGAATGATGGGATCATAGAGGGGGATCATAGTGCTATTCAGATCGTTTACGCGAGTGAATTATCATTGGACGCATTCTTAACCTTCGCCGCGAGGCACTCCATCCAATGCGTCAGAAAAATACCATCAGAAAATCTGACTGTGGGAGGTATTTATTCTATTTCTCGTTTATCTTCGCGGTCTTTCTGAGATTTCAAAATTCAAATTCAAAACAGTTCCAATCGATGGCGTCACAACGGTTGGAAGCTTGTACAACGCCACGTTGAAATTACCCGAAGAGACTGAGCCGATATCCGTCTGCGTCATCATGCGGCACTTTGAAGACAGGACCACGGACAGGATAGAGAGAGAGTACACGCTACTTACCGTACTTAGACACCCGAATATTGTGAGATGTTACGGTGTGGTGGATTTCGGATATCGCTCCCTCATTGTTATCGGTGATGTTTCGTCATCTTGTGGTTTCCTCTGGGATATTTATATGTTAATCTTCCACAGAGAAGATAGAGGGTGTTGAGATGTCGGAGTGGTTATTGTCCGTAAGATGGCCTTCTGATTGGTCAGGACAGTATTATTACGCATTGCAAATGGCCCGAGCACTGGAGATGTTACATTCTAAGAACATAGTGCATAGAGCTTTACAATGGTAATCTCATTCGATTAAATTCTCTGAAATATTGGCATAAAAGCTCAATATTCTTTCGTAAATTGAATCTTCTGCAGCTCCAGTTATATTGTCGACAACAAAGTCGTGAAAATAGTTATCCTTGACAGTGCAGCACCAGTGACAGATCTGTGGCCCCTTCCTGACAACGCAGAAGAATACAAAAACGCTCCGCCCTGGTCGGTACGTGCATTTTCACTTATTTGATTTAAAATTCGTAAAGTGCTACTCTTAAGCTAATTCTTAATGAAACACAGGCCCCAGAAACATCTCTTCGGAGGCCTTTCAATACAGCAGCAGATGTCTACTCTTTTGGTACAGTTCAAATCAAAGATATAATATATATTCAATTTAATCATTGCGCAGGAGCCGCGATGTATCATCTTGCCACGAAAAAAGAAACCAGAACACATCTAACACAGAGTGCAGAGCTACCGAAGGACATGCCACGAGAGTTTGGTTCGCTTCTGAGAGCGTGCAGCCACAGCATACCGTCAAAGAGGCCGACCATGTCAGAAGTGGTCAGAAATTTGGAGCGGCAATGCAAGGATTACCACCTGTATGTTTGAATATAGTCACAAATATCAAGTGTCATTTTTATGTGAATCATACCAACTCTCACCATCACGAGAACTGATGGATCTACTCTACTATCCTACACCTTTACTATCTCTGGATGCCATTCTCCTGATACTAATCTTACTGCATAATTGTGGATCAACTCTGCTATCCTATGGCTTATGTGATGCTGTTCTAATTGCCAATTACTTTCAATCCTGCAACAATATATCTCTGTACCCTGAAGTGATGATGATTTTGTGAATAGCAGACCAGAAAACTTGTTTTATTTAAATAACATCATCTCTTCAACAAATTATCCAAGTAAGAGAAGAGTTGCTTGTTCTGAAGTATATCTCTGTGCTCTGCTCCCTCTATCTCGTACATCTCTATCTTTGCTTGTGGGTGCTCGTCACGCCAGTAAGTTGGGTAATTCAAACTCATATAAGACACCGTTCCATCACCACTGAAGATCTCAGTTTTTACGCTTGTTAACCGTGATCCTCGCGTTAAGAAACCGCAATTTCACGTGAGCTTCTCACCTTCCGCGCTTCCCTGTGACTTTTTGTTCTGTGTTTTTGGACTCATATCCTATGCCGTTCCTGACAGTGATTCCATCCATCTCTAAATTCGCAGAGGAATCTAATGCTAGTCCACCGTTCTTCTTATCTCGTTTGAAGAAAAAGCAGACCTCGGTCTTCACGTTTTTACCGTGTATGCACACCAATTTCTTCACAGGTGGCATGCTCAGTACTTTCATACCTTGTGCCATCTCCTCCTGTTGTGTGTCAATCACCACAAGTACAGCTTCGCCGTAAAAGATGTGTTTTTCTGCCAATCATTTGATAAGACTACCTTCTCTTCATCGCTCTGAAACATCTGAATGTCCCAGAACAACTCGTCTTGTTTGTAATATTTCTCAAACATATCCCACATGTTTGTGGCCCCAGCAATCATGAATGTTTTCTGCACACGATCAACAGGTTGTAATCAATTTGATGAGATAGACATACTCGTAATGAATGAGGCTCGAAGTTTTTGAGTGCATCCACTTCAGTGCGGATTCTGAGCAAATATCAATTTCACCTAAAGATTTTGATGAAGACGATGATTTTATTCATTAAAATAAAATGATCGTCTTCATTCTTCACGAAGAGAAGAGAATGACAGCAGAATTGGACCCAAAATGATATAAAATACATACGGTGCATCTGATGAAGACTGTGGTCTCCGAATGTAAGATAATTCTGTGTGATTCATCAAGTCCATGCGCAATGGGAACAACCACGCCACTTTGCATGTCATTAAGATGTCATGATGACACGATGTGATGACATGACTCACTTGAACCAGTAGATCTACAGATCTTAACACCCTCCTCATCACTCAAAAATAAATCTAGCCCAAATTTCTCACCAACCACCTATATGTATAAACGTGATATCATACCATGATTCTTTTGTCACATGCATCACAATGACATCATGTCATGGCTTCTTACCGTCCCCCTGACCGTCTTGAAAGAACCGAGCCACGGGGCCCCGATTGCGACGAATGTATCTATATACTTGTCGATCCACTCTTGACCGTGCTCTCTCTTCACCCAATGTAGAAAGTAATGTATCATCCTATTACCTAACTTCTTCAGAAACTGCAGAATTGGTTGCGGCTTTTCCGCAAACATGAAAATATTGTTGGTCTATTCGTGCATCTTGTCGTTGACCGTCAAACACTGAGCAAGATTCCGGAATATTTTCACCGACGTCATTTTTCGCAAATAGATTGATGGATTTACCCATAGAATGTGCGATGATGACGGCAGGCCTCTCTTCATTCATTCTGACTTGCGTCTCGATGATCCCCATCATCTTGGTGAATTGCTTGTCACGCTCTTCTAATTTACTAGGCGGTATTCTCCAGTCATACTAAATAAATATTCAATCACGAATTTATTCTCAAAGCTTTTTGGCGAAAATCTTTTTGAGATAAAATGAATTCTAGTTTGGAAATGAAAATAGATTGAAAATAAATTTGAAAATAAATAAAAACATACAGTTGCGGCTGTCATTGATTTGGAGTCATATCCCAGAGTTGAGAGATGTGCGATGAGATGAGAGAAAACAAATGTGGCGTCTCTCACGAGCATGTCTTCTGAGAGGAAGTCTATACCGTGAAGCCCGTCCACAGGCCTCACCTTTACGTCTGGAAAATGTGAACATTTATTTTATTTTCAGAAAACAAAGGTTGCGGCTCTGCCGCATAATAAAATACAAATGTGTCGAGAAATACACGAAGGATTGTTAATTAGAAAGATGAGATTATTTAATAAAAATAAATCTGCTCACGTGGTGGGTCCTGCCATCCGTCCTTCAACATGAAATGTTTTAACCAATGTTTCTGTACAATATTAAAACACGTCATCTTCACCGTATATTTTCACTCCAGAAGAGAATACATTCACATCCGAAAATACGAATATTGTGACCTTCTGCTTGCCCAGCTTTGCGACACTGAGCCACAGTCTAGATCTATGCCAACTCATATTTCCTTTCCTATTCCAAGGAGACTGCCACACCTCTAAAGCTGAAGAACAGAGTCCCGGCACCAACACAACGGGGGATAGCTATTGGTTCTTCAGAAATCAAAGTTTGAAGAAATTATTTTGAATCTTTTATGGAGGATGGAAATACCTTGTTTGATTCGAAGGCTGCGACTGGAACAAATCCTAACTTGGGTGAAGTTATCTAGACCAATAAATAAATATATTCATATATTTTTTTCCACCATTGAATTCATTCTTTATGCAAATTTAGAAATTCAAAAATATAATCAAAAGATGCTCACTTCTCCGGCCTCAGGAGGCTCCTCATCATCTTCGATGTCTAGTGATGATTCCAATAATTTGCTCGGTTTGATCGTTTCGATTATGGGAGTGACGGGTACCTCCTCTGATATCGACATAGACATCTTCAACTCGCGTTGCTCTGTGATCACTTGTAGTACCTTAATGTCTTTGAGTGAATATTTTTGTTGGTATTTTTATATTGTTGTATTGATTATGGATAATCGTATTGTCTGAACTCTTCAAGACGAATAGTTGATTTTATTTTGTGAACAACATTCAATGGTAAAAAATGGCCAGAAAATGTCAAGATAAATATTTAAATATAAAATATAAATATTTAAATATAAAATATAAATAATTTACAATAAAATAGTTAGATCCTTACCTTCTTTGCCCTCTCAGGGTCTCCTTGCATCGCATAATTCATCGGCTTCTCTCCTTTTCTGACCACCTGCGGTGTTCCCGGAACACCCACTCCATCGGGGGGTGGAGGCAGATCTTCAGATCGATCTCGAGATGGTCCGAACTGAAAATCTCCGATCGCGGGAGATTTAGGTTCGAAGCCACTGAGTGTGGTCAATTCTCCAGTCTTTGTGGAGTATGTGAAAGAATATATTTATTTGTGATTTTTTAATTTGAAATGAAACTTTGTGAATGAAAAATTCCTGAAAAAACTATTGCCAGAAACATGGACAAGGGTTGCGGCTGTGCCGTAGCGTTCTGTTCTCTTTACAAGGAAATGTTCGAGTGATACTTTAAAAAGGTGTACCAGGTTTCAGCGTCAGAGTTTGCACCTTGTCTCATCAAGAATCTGATGGTCTCTAGTGATCCAGATAAACAAGCTGTGGGATCGTTATTATCTGTCAATCCCATAATCATTCTCTTCAGTGTTTCACTTTATATGTTCTCTCGGTTTGTTGAGATTTCTTCCAAGATTAATTATTATTTATTGTTCTTACCAAAATGGAGTGCTGTCTCCCCTTTGTGGTTCTGAAATACTATCAGAAATAAAACTTGCAAAAAAAATAATGATTAATTCATTTTTTGAACAAAAATAAAAATCTATAAAAATACTGACACTAGCGTCCCAGTCGGCGCCTCTACTCTTCATTTGCTTCAAAATATACCCAACGTCAAGTGCTGAGGATTGTTCAATATGATTTCATGGAAATCCAACGAAAAATATGTTCATTACTTGTGTGTCTGACGATGTAATGGAGAGGAGTATTCTCATCATGATTCTTCGCATTTACGTTCGCTCTGCTTTCAATCAACGCACCAGCCGCAGTGAACTGTGCAGCAGCACAAGCAATGTGCAATGCTGAGAGGTGTGTCAGGTCATAATTGTACATAAGAGTTTATGTTCTGGTGATTCAGGAACAATACATCGTCATCATTGTCGAATTAGAGTTACCTGTCCAACCGTTTCTATCCACATCGTCGATTCCATACTGATGAGGTTCGCATACCTCAGACAACGCTCTATTCGATGTCAATCATGTTGTTTGTCTAAGAGCTCACATTATAATGTCTTCTCTGCCATGTGACGCAGCAACCTGATCATCTTTGAGAATCACACTCGAAATGGTGATCAAACCTGTAATAGAGTCTGGCCCGAAGCATCAGGCACTCTGGCATTAATATGAGTCCTGTGTAGTCTGATGTTCTCGACGAAATGTTGATCTAAAATGGCCTGCTCCCAGTACTATCTGTGATCAGCAGATCGCAATAGATGTGATACTCACGTAAGATGAAGGATCAAGCAATATCTCTGGACATGCTGTGTTTGATTTACTCTGCTTGATCTCGTTGACTAAATTGGACGTCTCTGCTTGAATCTTCTTCTTGATAGTGCCGAAGACCGACGACATCGTGGAGGCCAACCGTCAAGAATGAATTCGGGAGGTTCTGTTTCATTTACGTACAGTTATCTACAACAGTCCCGGTATTCCCGGAACCTGATCCATTGGTCCTGTACAAATATCATATATGAAATTGTGTTCTAAAGTCTGGAGAGTGTGTTCATGTGCATTTTCTACCCCAATGTTTGTGTTGCTTGATCGAGTATTGCTGAAAACAAAGCCACAACCGCAAACCAGAAGAACACACTCTATTGATCATGTTTAATTGATTCAATTACAAAAATCAAGCTGAAATTAGTTCTAACGAAGAATGACCGAGAGGATGATGACGCACTGGTGATCTTGGTAATGATCCATTTATTCCCGAATCGAAATCATGATAAAAATATTGATCTAAGACTATTTTGGAAACATCAAGTAAGTTTTTTATTCTTGTGAAATGTTTGACGACTTGAAAGTCAAAAAAACTGTCTTTCTTGAGTTTTGGTTCCAAAAGGATGGAAAATTTACATAAAAAGGAGTTTTTTGCCACAAACGTGGATCGAACACGTGACCTTTAGATCTTCAGTCTAACGCTCTCCCAACTGAGCTATTGCGGCAGGTTGTAGAATCGATTTATGTGTTTGATATAATCAAATTTGTGTTGGGTCAAGGCACCCCAGGAGCTTCGGATTTCGGCGGATCTGGCCAAGACAAAGTTCATGCGTCGTTTCATCGTGGAAAATACCTCTTCAATTGAGCCAAGGACCTTGCTTATGTCAGTCTCAATTCATGTGAAGGTGGAAAATGCAAATCTTCCATGTGGAGCCCATCGACTGTTGGACAACCGGCGGGATTGATGTATCCTCGAGTCTTTCAAGTCGGACTTCCAGGATGGGTGACCTAGTCGACGGATACTTTCCATCCTTCCTAAATTTTCATTGGCACCTAAATGAGCTTCTTCTACTCCCTCATTTACCTTATGAGATATGAGAGATCAACGATGGAGAAACGGGCTTGAAAGTTATTTCGGAGTAGTTATCGACCCAGTAGAAGAGGAAAGGGATCCTTTACGATAGATCTTGAATCTTAGGTCGAGATTTCTGGTCGGTCCCGTTTTTCAATCGTTCAGCCGATACCATCAACATGTAGGTTATTGGGATCAAAGACTTCATAAGTGTATGTCCATATCTGTATTGCATGAACCACTCACTTTCAATCCCACTCTCTCTGAAAGAAGATATAAAACATGAAGGTGTTTTGAAGAAGTGGTAATGCCTTATTGGTCTCATTCCGTTGCTTGCCGTTGGTGATCCGGTGATGGATAAATATTTCGGAGTTCTAAAGCGAAATTTTTCCCGCCAGTTTTATTCAACGGTCGAAATACAACGAGACCTCTTCTTAACGCCCAAGCCGCAACTTCTTTGAGGACAACGCAATATAACACTCTGCAGAGCTCTTAATAACCAATAAAATCGAACATCATATTATTGCAATCTTGACTTCTGTTTGTACACAAATCTTTGTTCTATTGAAACATCGAGTCATTGGTGCGTTACGACAACAACCGCTGCAGCAAATCGTATCCAAAAACGGTCTGAACGCTCTTCATCCTTTTATTGTCTCATAAAACAGCAAAAAGTCGTCTTCCATACATCGTTCTCATCTGATTCCCATTCGCGTTCTTTGTGTTGTCGCATTGTCGACAAGGAAAGTTTTCACTGCCACATCTACGAAGGAATATATGCAGAACTCCGAAATGTAGACAGGTGGTCATCTGTTTTGTTTTTATTTTCTGACCAAAGAGACCAAAACCACAGCAGCAAGGTCAGTACTCTGTCATGATCATGTGCTTTCAAGATGAGATGATCTCTTTATTTCATCATTGCATCTCCTGAACAACTTTCTCATGTAAATAGATGGCCGACGAAGAATTCACCCAGGCATCCTCTGGAGCCTCCAAGACTTTCCCCGCACAGTGCTCTTCTTTGAGAAAGAACGGATTCGTCGTCATCAAGGGATTCCCCTGCAAGATCGTCGATATGTCCACCTCCAAGACTGGAAAGCACGGACACGCCAAGGTCCACCTTGTCGGTATCGACATCTTCACTGGAAGAAAGTACGAGGATCTCTCTCCCTCCACCCACAACATGGACGTCCCTGAGGTCACCAGACAAGAGTTCACTGTAAGTTTCTCCCTTTTCTTTGTCATTTCAATCAAATCTTTTCCTCTTAACGGTCTTCTCATTATTCTAGGTCGTCGATATCACCGACGATGGTTTCGTCTCTTTGATGAACTCTGACGGAGAGCTCAAGTCCGACCTCAAGGTCCCTGAGGGAGAAGTTGGAGAGCAGCTCAAGTCTCTCTTCGCCGACGGAAAGGACATCACCGCCACCGTCCTCGGAGCTCTTGGAATTGAGCAAGTCGTTTCCTGCAAGGAGGGCAGCGCCAAGTAAAGACTTTGTCTCGCATATATTACTGCTGTGGCCATCCGCTATTTGGAGAGGGAAATATACCAGCGGAAAAAAGTGTCTTGTCTTCTTTTCTACTTGATTCTTTGCTGGTGGAACATGAACTTTGGAGTGAAACGTGAGCATTGCCATGTTGTGATCTGATGCTTCCATACATGTGGATTTTACACTACATTATATCATCTTCTTGAACACGTCTCATTGCCACGGCTATGCATTTCATCCCTGCATTGATCGCTGCACACTGCCCAAGTAACAGTGTAAGGCAGAAGCAGGCGCCAAGCTTGGAAGATTTCTGCCAACTTCTGTGGCTTGTTCCATGAACGGTTGGTTTTGGCGGGAGAATATTGATTTCAGGCGGGAAGAAAACCAGTTTGCGAAGAAGGGCACCTTCCTGCTTGATCCCTCAGCACGTCTAAGAGTGGGTAAGAACAACATAGCGATGCTCATTCAGTGACTCGATGAATCTTGGCTGCTTATTCATCTAATATGACATAATACCAAGTATCTTGGCCTGATCTGAAGCAAGTTTAGAACACACTTAAAAATGGAGGATGTGAAACCGACTTTCGAGAGTTTGGCTTCTTCATCTCAATTGCCGGAATCTCAGTCTAATGGCTCACAGGATTCGTATGTATGCAATCTTTATTCTAATTCACAATAACAGGCCACAATCTAAGGATCTTCGCACCAAATTCGACCTATTATGTGCTAAGCTCAATGTGGATGGGATGACACAGAAAGGTGCTTGGCAGATACTCATGGAAGTTCCCAAGGATCAACAGGTGATCATATCCATCATCGTGAAATTTAATCTTGAAATAGCCGACACAATGGATCCCGTACGCTCTCCATGTCGCCTGTCGTACAGATGATAGGTGAGTATTTTCTTAAGCAGACCAACGCAGGAGCTTATGGTTTCAAAGGTACTCCTTGGCCCTGTCAACCCTTCTTAGAGCCGTCGACATTCGGTAGCTCTTTCTCTGCGACAAACCTTCCTGACTTTAACAGAATCGTAGACTTCTTTGAGAAAATGAAGGTCTTTTTGACCATCGTCTCCCTATCAGATGATCATGAAGAACATTTAACCCAATTAAAGAGGAAATGGATCGTGTTAACATGTCTATATTACAAATACGAGAAGATGTACGCAGAGCTATTGAAGATGCCGTCTGAAGCGGAGAGAAGACCAAAGTGAGTCGAAACGATATGATCACATGATCTGAAACATGAAACAGTTTTAGAGGAGACCGCTCAGAACAGTATTTAGTCTTTTCTTTCGGTTGGCTTCTATTTCTGGTTGTTAAAGGTTTGCAACTTGATCTACATCCATCTTTTATTGTTTGAGGATGAGCAATCACATTACGCCATAAAATACTGCAGCTTTGTTGCCAAGTATCACTTTTTGTGTCTATATCGAAGTAGTCGTACTGCTGCGAGGACATAAAAGTCATCTCGAAGATTCTTTGTACAAACAATGACGCCATCAGGACGCCTTCTTCCCGGTATTTCTATCGACTTTGTAAACACATACCACATGCTCTTGTGCTGCATGAATTTTGTATTTGTGCACGCACCAGAGAGCCACAGGTTAGTGTCTCTACAGGACCCATCCATTATCGCTTCCAACGCTGCGAGTATCGCATTATTAAGAGAGGAAGATGTCATCGCTCAACCGGTGGCTGCCCCTGAGGGTGAGTGACGTCATCATTTATAAAGATTTCGTCTTTTTTGCGTCCTTGGTGAATCAAAAATAACAACACGAAATCAAAACATTTCTATCACAGCTTTTTGTCACAAAGGAGCTTCGCACAAAAGATAAATTCTCCTCGTTGACAGCTGTCTGATAACTTTGCAGGGAAGAACAACCTGCCTTACCTCTGCACTATTTTCAAAGCAAATTATTCTGAAGTGCTCGAAGTGCAGAATAGACTTTTCGGTCCTTTTGCTAAATTGGTAAGTGAATATTCTCTTGTGGCCAAATGGAATCAGATGAGGGCAACAATAGACATCACCTCTATCTGCAGAATGTCAACACACGATGATGAAGATGTTTTGTATGACCTCCCAACTATTCGTAGAGCAGCGCTCAACGATCTTGTCACTTAAAGTTGCTCCATCGCATTACATTTTAATGCGATTTATCATGACACAAAATTCATTTTCTGGGACAAAATTAAATTTCAAATCAGAGAAATTGACTCACAATTCTTTTAGTTTGGAAAGACTAAAATCCTGCGGTACGACGAAGTCCCCCGTGATGACGTGTAAGTCTGATTTCCTACCTTCCAATTCTTCTTCCTATTCCGAAATCGTAATCATCTACATAATCCAATCCCGATATTTCCCAGGTTATATTTTGATAATCTGTTGGAGAGGGAGTACCTCGCCCGGAATCGGATCGGGATGAACAAAGAATACGAACTTATGTATTACGCATCTGGAGACCTAGATGAGAGGCTATTTATAGATCAGATAGAGCAGATCGGAACACCATCCAAGATGCAGCCATCTTATTACCCACATAGCAGACCTCTTCAAGATCACGTACGTAGATTTTATTTTCCATTTCAATATTTATGTTGTGTAGTCAGTTCTAAATAAAAATAATAATTAATACACAGATGATCCTCTCTTCACCGTTCAGAGGAGCAGCACAGATAGAGGCTGTAAATGCTCAAAATGCCATCTCGTCTACAATCGACCACGTGTTGTGGCTGCAGCAGACACTGCTGAACAGGCCAGAAGAACCGAGTGACAATCTTCTGCGATATTTTCAAGTCGCGTCTGGTGACATGCGCGGCAATATCGAGAAGAGGATCCAAACTCTCACAGGTGAAATTCACCTGAAATTCCACGGAAATCTCATGGAAATTCGGCTGAAATTACCCAGACAAAGTGAGGGACACGGAACTTATCGAGCAAGGTCGCATCACACTGGCTGTCAAATTTTATTACAAGGTTCTGGAGCATATGCTCATCGGGGAGGAGAGCAGATTAAAACAAGACAACTTTTCCACCCTCTTATCACACGACATCTTCCACAGGAGTCTCTTGGCTTGCTGTTTAGACGTGGTAGCGTCCGCTTACCAGATGGAGAGGCTTGAGTTTCCCTACTTCTTGAGGCTATTTGAGATGGAGCCTTTTCATTACACCAAGATAATCGAAAACGTGGTCAGAAACGAGCCCGAGGTAAATAATTATTTTTTATCAATTTAAATTTTTTCTTTGTGTAAAAATTCGATTCGAAGGCTGAGATAATTATGTTGAAATTTATTGTTTTTACAGCTGCCAAAGACCATCATACGGCACTTGGTACAGACCGAAGAGACGATCATAGAGCAATTAGGATGGGAAGATGGGTCATCACTATTCGGCTTACTGCCTTCATCTATGCCGGATATGCAGATGTTGTACAACCATTTAGTCTCAGGAAACAGTGTTCCGATCAAGAGAGAGAACGCGATGGCGGCTCTGGCCTCACCTGTGAGTATTGGAGTTCAAAAATCTGACATAAAGAATGTTGTGCTGCGGCTATGCCGCATTAAAGCGAATACGCATAGTTCAATTGAAGAATTGAGACGGTAAAATTCGCGTTTTTTACCGTGAAGTTTTGCGGTAAGAAGCACGATGAAAACCCTCATGAAAATTTATTTGACTGATGTTTCATTCAGATGAAATCAAGGACAACAATGGAGTCTCCACGGCCAGGGAGAAAAACCCCCTTCTCACATTCTCTAGACGTCAGTCTGACATATGTCATCCTATAGTTCTGACATCTTGCAGTTATTTTACAGAAAGACATCACACGTGGCCTCAAATCGAGCGAGGGACTTGTGCAACAAATTGAAACTTTCCAATCAGGTTATACGTCATCACACGTCATTTTTGTCGTGATTTTTTGAGACATTTTTGTGTTGCTATGCGACCGCAATGATTCAGAAAACAATGGGAGTATCTCGTTGTATGACCGGCAGAGGGTTGACATCTTATGACAGGTGTACAGTCAAGTATGGCAGGCAGTGATGCATGTCATCGTGTTCAGACCTGGTCTGTTGAAAAACAGACATTTAGACCAGATCATCATGTGCTCAGTCTATGGCGTTTCCAAGGTGATCATCTATATCCTCAGCAGAGTTTTTATAATCTTCATTCGCTTGACAAAACTTGTAAGTCGTGGAATTCTAAGACGATCAGGTGACAGGAGCAAGCAACATCACCTTCCGCATGATCATCGATCAGTACAAAACACAAGCGCAGTGTAACTCTAAGATATTCAGAGAGGTACTGATGGATTCACCTGCCAACAGAAGAGATATCATCGCCTTCTATAACACCTTCTACATCCCCGTCATGGAGCAAGTTCTACTAGAATTTCCACAGGTAGATTCCCGGGAAATTTCGATCAGATGATTTTTCTCTGAATTTCCTTCCAAATATAGAAATTTGACAAGTGATGACGTCATACAGGATACTCGCAATGAGACAGACGAGACAGCAACCGCACCGCTGCAGTCCCCCACAAAACTGAATGCAAACGTATACTTATCACCTATGAAGCAGAGATCAAATCACCCATCTACAACTCCGAACAGAGCCCCCGTCACAAACTACTACTCAGTGGGGGAGAGCCCAGCGAAGGGTGAGTTTCCCGCCTTTTTGAATATTTGAAATTGAATGGTTCAGGATTGCACATGATCAACGTGAAAGTCAACAGCCCAAAGTCAACAAACAGGCCAAGGAAACGGCTCAATTTTGATGCAGAAGATGCACCAACACCACTCAAAAAGAAGTTTGAAGAATTCGAACACTCGCAATAGAGAACGGCAACCTGTGAATAAAAGATGACGCCTCATCATCATCATCCTCTTAAGAGCCTGCCACTTGGATATTTTGTCAGTGGCGCGCAAAATAAAATTTAAAATAAATTCTGCGATTCTACAACCAATTTTTTGTGGGGAAAGTTCAATGGGGAGATTTGCGAATCAAGAACCACCATTTTTTGATAGACAACACCTGGTGCCACTGAGTGGCCCCTCATGCCGCCGCTGACTCTGCGAAGAAAGCGATCTCGCACAAAGGGCGATAAAGATGAGGAATATGAAGAGACAGAACCCAAATCACACAACACCCGCTTGCGAACGAGCCAAGAAAAAAAGAAGGAGGAGATCACACCCAAAAAAATGAAGAGGACGAAGAGCGATCCAATATCCCGACAGAGCACGAACAGAAAGAGATCAAGTTCTCGAAACAAAAATAATAGACGCAGTTCGAGACCTGAGGAAGACAGCGATCTATCAGAAGATGAAATTGATACACAAAATACGCGAACCAGAAAGGTAATAAAGAACCTCTCGCCATCTTTGATGTTTTCAGCCAAGGACTCGATCACAAACAAAATTGGATACCATCAGTAAATCAAAGAAAGAGATCGAGGATGATAGCGAAGAGAGTGGCAGAGCAGAGGAGTCACCATTAAAGAAGTTGAAGACAAGTCAGTCATCAATTTGATCAAAACCCATGGATGTCGTATTGATTGTCCATAGGCCCAAAAGAAAATGACGAAGAGGAGATTCACGACGAGGACTCATCAGATCATACAGAAGAGCCATCTTCCCCTCCTCAAAAAAGGAAGCAGGCAATTGAGGCAGTCGTTCAAAATGAAGACGTTGATCAACAGAATCAATTAGAGGAGAGCGAGGAGGAGATTGTCGATGAGTCATCAGAGGTTTGTCTTTATTTCTATTCATTCGTTCACATTTATAAAGGATGAGACGAATACAAAGACAGAAGACGATGTGGTAAACCATGAAGAAGAGTCACAAACCCAAATGCCAAGACCTCTTTCAGACAACAGCACTGTGAATAAGGTATGCATGTCTATAACTCAATCATGATGTAAGCAGGAAGTACAATTTTCACCACCAAGCTTGCCAAGAAAAAAGGCTTTATTTCCAACTTTCCAAGAAGATGAGGTGAATTCTCATGGAATTTTCAATATGTCAGATTGACACGTGTCAGTTGGCATGTACACAAGGTACTCTATATTCACCCATAGAAAGTCCATCTACACTTCCACCCACACCGTTACACCCCTCCTTGTCCTCTCCTTCAGGTATTTGACTTGTCATCTTTTTTATGTACATTTTTGAAATTTGAATGACCATTAAAAGGCGGGACGCAAGATTCATGTCCTCCCACACAGGGATTATCAGTGAGGAGAGTGCTTTTCCATGAAAATACAGATGACTATCTACAATCAACCCCCCCAACAGGTTTGTATTGTTAAACATCTTCTAAATATTTTCCAATTGATTTATTATTTTCTTCAACATTTTCCACAGGCACGTCATTTGCTGTTTTGGCGGGAGAAATGACTGCGACATTGCTTTTACTCCCTGACAAAAATAGATCCACGTCAGAATACAAAGTTTGAACAAATTCACGAGCAGCCAACACAACCTTCTTCAAATGAACTATCAAGCTCGAGTCCCATCACATCAGCACAACCCCCCAGAACATTCCAAGAATTTTCTGAACAGGACAAGACAGAGAGTTGTCCCCCCACTCAATCTGTAGACTTGAATACTTCGTTCTGGGAATCACCACCGAGAAAAATCAGAGAAATAGATTACGCTCTGAACGTAACTCCGGGGTGCCCGCCCACACAACTTGTCGGTGAGTTTTCTCCGAAATTTCGGGAGATTCTGACCACATTGTAGAGAGTCAAGCCGATAACACGGGTACATTCGTTCCGGTCGAGTCACGTGACGACTGCCCCCCAACACAATTGGACACTACAATGGAGAATTTCAGTTGCCCCCCAACACAAGTAGATTCTACAACTGAACAGTTTGTGTGTCCCCCGACTCAAACGGACGACTTTAGTTGCCCCCCAACACAGATCGAATCTACAACTGAACAGTTTGGCTGCCCCCCAACACAGCTCAACACGACATTTGAGAGCTTGTCGTGCCCCCCGACACAAGTAGATTCTACAACTGACCAATTCTCTTGTCCCCCGACCCAAATGGATTCTACAACTGAGCAATTTGCCTGTCCCCCGACACAGGTCGATTCTGTACCACAATTGGATACGACAATGGAAAATATCTGTCCCCCGACACAAGTCGATTCTACAACTGACCAATTCTCTTGTCCCCCGACCCAAATGGATTCTACAACTGAACAATTCTCTTGTCCCCCGACACAGGTCGATTCTACAACGACAGATGACTTTGTGTGCCCCCCAACACAATTGGATACTACGATGGAGAATTTCAGTTGCCCCCCGACACAAGTAGATTCTACAACTGAAGAGGTGTTTTGTCCTCCGACACAACTGGATACCACAATGGATAACATCTTCCCACAACCAGAAAACCAGACAGAAAATTCTCAGAAAATTCCTTCTATGGTGGAAGAAAAATTTTGTGAATCTTCCCAGAATATTTATGAGATGCCAACTCAAATGGTAACTTATTGTACAGAAATTTATAAACTTATTCAAAGAATGTTCATCTCAACTCAATCTTGTAGACACCTGAGGAAGAGAAGATAAATGATGTGGATGACATCATAAGAGATGACGTGTTACAATCTACACAGGAGCCAGTGAGTGCCACGATGACGTCATATGACGTCAGAGATTGATCATTAACACGAAAAAGGTGGATGAAAAGAATGAATCTATTCTGGAGACATCAGTATTAGACATCTCACCCCTTCTGTCACGAAAGTTTGAGACACCAGAAACTCCGTCGAAAAACGACGAAACTCCGGCATTCGTTGTAGATGGCAAAGAGGAAATCGAGGACGAGAGGAGTTCGATTAGAAGGTTATATCTGAGCGAAGATGATCTCGACTGTACTCAAGATTTCTCACCGAAAAAGCGGGGTGAATTAATTCACATTTTTATCTCTCCGAATATATAACTGTGTAAATAAATTCTGATCGGAAATAGTGCCAACTCCCCGAAAAGAAGTAAAAAATCACGAAAAAAAGATGGAAAAAATGATGGAAATTAATCCAGAAAAAATAATGGAAATTAATCCAGAAATAATAATGGAAAAGAAAAAAGTGAAACGAAAGGAGAGAGTAGATCTCACCGACTCACCCCCAAGACCCCGTCGTGCCAACCTCGATGACGTATGTCAGATGTCAAGATATCACACTCGACGGCAAAGCTGCAAAACACGACTATATTTATAATCAAAGGCGCCTCACAATCTCGCACGAAAATCTTTCCTTTCAAAACGGTCTGGTTTATATTGATGACAGCACAGACACTAGATATTGACAAACTGTTAACGCCTAGCCCTTGGATCGTGACGAACGATGACGTAATACCCATTTCCAAGCCAAAGAAATGCGAGAAAAAAGAGGGAAAATTCACGGGAAAGTCAGAGAAAAGAGAAGGAAAAGTCGAGGAAGAATCTGAGAAAGACGGAAAATTCGAGGAAAAAGAAGAGGACAGTTGCCCGATATGCTTGCAGCCGATCAGCGAGAGGGGCGTTGTAGATTGCTGTGACCATAAATTCTGCTTTGTGTGCATCAAGACTTGGAGCTTGAAGACCAACACGTGAGTCATCATGACGTCATCACATCATCGGTGGAAGCCGAATGAAAAAAACTCCCCATCACGAAGTGATGCTTTCTTATGATGAACAGGTGTCCGCTGTGCAAGTTGGAATTCAAAACCATTGAGAGCCAATTTTTAAAATCGTCAGACAAAGACAAAAAATCTCGCACAATCAAAGTGGCCGCGAAGAAACAAGAGGTGAAGGACGCGTTTATTTTTGATGTGCCAACTCTAAAAATAATATTTATAAATAAAAGATGGACTACAACGACGAATTTTACTGGGAATCAGGAGATGACGAGCTCGTTGTAGAGGAAGAGGACGATTTTATTGATGACAGCGAAATTGCAGAAGCGAGGTAGTTCGATCAATCTACAACCAACCTTTTTTGACACCACATAGCTCCTCGTCTTCAGACGAATTCCAAGATCTTTCTCCAGTAAATACAGAAGAAGGCGCTGAGCGTGTGACACACCGCACGAGAAGCAGAAGTAGGAGTAGAAGCTCCAGATCCGTACTGGATCTGACAGCTCTCGATCCTCCACGACCCGCTGTTCCCAGGAGAAGCACTGGGCCCTCAAGATCTAGGAGTGGTACAAGAACGAACAGTAACGAAAGACCTCGCAACCGCCGCCCCAACACTCTCACGTGAGTTATATTTATACTATTGATGTCTTATTTCATATCATGACACCTTATCTCTTGACAGGATGTCACCTGAAGTGGCAAATATACTGAGGAACAGCAATCGTCTGACTCACGGGATGTCCTCACTCAATATGAATCAGGTATTTAACCCTCTACAATTCCTACGGAATCATGACACGTTGTAGATTGTTGTACCCGTTTTGCCAGCGTCAAATTCAACGAGGCATAACAACAATGTCAGTCTTCCAAACAGGAGAGAGGAACAGATAAGGAGAAGGCAAAATGCCGACCCATTCGGACAAGTATGTCACACTCTTCTCACCTGTGTTTTCTATTCACAAAAATAGGCATCACAAGACATTATGAACCAGAGGGATGAGAGAAGACCACTCAGAACGAGCAGGGAGACACCATCTCCATCCTCAAGAACCCCTACAACCTCACGGACCTCATCTACAACGATAAGACCTTTGACTACAATACAATCCCCCCCTTCAACACGACCCCCGATGTCACGATCACCATCTACCATAACCCGACCAATTACATCCCACAGTGGAACATCTACAACGGCACGACCCTCGGCTGTAGCGAACAGCGGAACATCTACGACGTCACGACCCCCGACTGTAGTGAACAGTGGGACATCTACAACGGTACGACCCCTGGCTGCAGGGAACAGCGGAACATCTACAACGGCACGACCCCAGACTACAACGAATGGAATTTTTAACAGATCCGGGCTGTTCTCTCGAGACAGGACACCAAGCAACAGCGTTACATTAAGAGAGAATTACACCAAACCTGCAAGAGGACCCAGACGCTCTACATCGCATGACAGCAAGAGCAAGAGTGAAACAGTGGTAAGCGCAGAAGAGAACGTATTTTGTGATTATTCTATTCTGTGACATCCTACTGGTGCAAAAGAAAATGTTGTAGCTCACACATTTATTTACTGGAATATAAATCTGATTTGTTTACAGTGCGACAAAGCGTGGAAAGATTTTGAGAGAATTAAAAAAAAATGAAAGATATACTATAGAATCTAGATTTTTGGCAGTGAGCTCAACAGAAATAACAGAAAGAATGTACAGAAATAAATTTGAATGCTGTTTTATTAGAGGGTGATCACTTCTTTTTGCTGTAATCAAGATCAGAGACGAGATGAAGAATCCTACATACTTGAAGACATAATCTTTGAACAAAGGATCCGCAATCTCAAGGTGTCGTTTCCAGGCATTTGGTGCGCGTTTAAGCGTGTTGAAAAATTCGATTCTCTTCTTCGAGACGAATCTACCATCAAATTCGTGATAGTTGCTTCGACTTTTACCCCCGATTTCACGCTTAATATCCCTGATGTTGGGACTTGGCAGTTCAGACAAAACAAGGTACTGGTGATTTTCAGTCATGAAGAAAAAATATAACAATTCCAACCTGATTGGTTCCGTCAGCTTCTCTAACTAAATATCCATCTCCTGGGTCTCTCTTGATCGTGTTGTCTTTCAAATATTGGTCATGCCTCTGTTTGAGAGAATAGCTCTTGAAAGCCGGCACCATCTGTTGTTGCCATCTGATGTAGAATGAAAAGATGCAAGGCGGGTAGACTCACCTGGAATTTAATCTTGGGTTTGTTGGGATTTGAACCCTTTTGGCGATCTCAAAGGCCCTCTGAGACATCGAAGCCCTTTTGATGTGATCTGATCTGTGATTTCTTTTTCAAAAAAAATAATGAATTGAATGAAAACATCAGATCAGATGAAGAGGAACATGGAAGGTGGACACGAACGACGCCCAAGAAATAACAACAGACAGAGAGGAAACAAAGACACCCAAGGTGAAGTTTAGGATGAACCATTATATTAGCTCACTATCAATCATAGCGCCTCCAGACACATCAAAAGATACACCTATCATCACACAATTTAGAGAATATTCTAAGATGTTGGACGATCAGGTTGATAGTGATGTTTGGTGAAATAATGATGAACCGTCGACAGAATGATAGAAGAGAGAGACTAGTCAAAATCAGCCGTGATATCACAATAGCTAGCAAAAGACTCATCTTTCTGCTTTTGAGGTGAGCCTCTCTGTTTGATCTCTTCTGATCCAAAAAGATACCCAACAGAGACTGGCGCAGAAGCAGAGAATATAATGACACAAGCTGGTGAGATGCTTGTACCAATACATGGCCTCTTCCAAACGATCACAGAGGAATTAGAAGGCCAAGATTATTTCAAGTCAGTCTCATCTATGTTTCAGAGACAGCAGTGCATTGCAGTCTCATTTTCTTTTTTTCCCTGGAATATGGCGAAACGGCGAGAATCTGCGGCAAAGGTGCATAAAATCACCTGCATCTGTGATATTTTTTCATGCAAGCGCATCAGCGCAACAAAAAGAAGTGCATGCTGACCGAAATCTCCCAGCAAAAAGCTGACATATTGTAGATATCAACGGGCGTTTAGCCCTGGTGTTCAAGAATATCTGGAAGCTGTTTCACTCCTCGAATATCTTCAGAACCAAAAACTATTATCAATAGAGAAAGCACAAGAGGATTTGTTAAAAGACAATACTAAAGTGAGTCATGATGTTCTTTAATGATGAATGATCATCATGAACAATAATTACAGGGTCTCATTTTTTCAATCACACCAATGGATTATCTGCTTGGCATATCAGATCTCACAGGAGAGCTCATGCGATTGTGCATTAATTCTGTGGCACTCGGGAAATACGACAATGTTCTCGACACTTCTACTTTCATGAGGAATATTTATGATGGTGAGACAAACCTTGATGTACAATCCAAATGTCTGTGTCACCGTGAAAAGAAAGGTTCATATGGGTTGAGTACTGCAGCTTTTTCTAAGATTACCGCGAACGACAGAGAGATCCCAAAAAAGATAGAGGTCATGAAGCAGAGTCTGATCAAGGTGGAGAATGGTGAGAGAATTTCTGAGTTTCTCATTATTGAATAGAATAGTTGTCTTTAACATGAAATTGAGAGGGAGTGAGTATCCAGTTGAGATGTTGATGGCAATGGGAGAGGAAGATCGCATGGAAGAATGAAATCATCTCTTTGATTTCGTTGGATGTTCATCTGTTTGGCATATAAAAGATGTGTACGAGTTTTTGTGTTGCACTGGATGGAGGATTGTCCCATAGAATTGAATTCTATTACCCCACCTCCTGAACCTTCAACAGAACACAGACGGATAATAAACGTTTGTGTGAATAGATTTTTAATAGCTTCTCTTTGACAGAGGGATCGTGTCTATCTCGGACTTGTCCAATGTCTCAAGGTGTACAGGTCTGTAGTCAAGCTTCACCTTTCCGCTGTCTACATCGATCCAAGACATGGTGTGTTTCAGCCACTCCTTGTCATCACGTTCCTATCACTTGTCAGTACAAGAGATCACTGTCATCGGTTCTTACGGTGAAATCTTCACGTGCGTGAGCGCCACGGCTCTCCTTTCTGGCCTCTGCAGAGTGCAGTGTGAGGACGGCTTGGGACATGAGATTCTGTAACTCGAGTGATTCCACAAGATCAGTGTTGCTAAGGTAAGTTAGAAAAAAAAGGCGGGAAAGAAGACGTACTAGACCATACTGCGGTCAGAAACCTTGATGTCCTTTAGTTGTTTGTATACCTGGTCGATCAACTCGACACCCTCCTTAAGGACGGGTCCGTCTCTGAACACGGCGGCGTTGTTTTGCATGACCTACACGCTCATCAGAATGTTCACATGAATTAAGATTACCTGCTGCATCTCTGTTCTAATTTGTGCTGTGGATCTGCTTCCGTTGGCAAAACGGAGCTTGTCCAGTCTCTCGATAGATTCCAGACCTCGTTAATTCAGATAAATTTAAATAAATAAAACTCACCAGCATTGTTGGGAAGGGGCTTGTGTGGTGCTCCTGGCTTCAATATTTGTTCCACTCTGTTTGCGCAAGCTCTGCCAAAGACAACAATGTCGAGCAGAGAGTTGGCTCCGAGACGGTTAGCACCGTGCACTGAAGCACAAGCGGCTTCTCCGGCGGCCATAAGTCCGGGAACGACGGTGTCTGGTCCGTCCTTGCCGAGGGTGACGACCTCACCGAGGTGGTTTGTGGGAATACCACCCATGTTGTAGTGGACAGTTGGCAATATAGGGATGGGCTGCTTGGTCACGTCGACACCGGCGAAGATCTCGGCGGTCTCACGAATTCCTGAAGATTTTTTAATTTTGAAATTGGTTTGAAAAATGTCTACCTGGGAGACGCTCGTTGATGACTTCCTCGCCAAGATGAGAGATGTCCAAAAGACAATGGTCCTTGTTCTTTCCAGCACCACGTCCAGCGCGAACCTGTTTAAGAAATCAGATGGTGCACAATCACATCAAGATGGTACCGACCTCCATTGTGATCGAACGAGATACGACATCACGTGAAGCTAAATCCTTGGCCTTAGGTGCATATCTGGGCATGAATCTCTCTCCCTCGCCGTTAAGAAGGAAACCTCCCTCTCCACGAGCTCCTTCTGTGATGAGACATCCAGCTCCATAAATTCCTGTAGGGTGAAATTGGACAAACTCCAAGTCCTGTCTCATCATCAGAAACGGTTTAGACAAATAAAAAGAAGATAAACATACAGAGACGGGAAGACCGGCACGAACGACCATGGCGTTTCCATCACCAGTGCAAGTGTGTGCAGATGTGGCAGAGAAATAAGCACGTCCATAACCTCCTGTGGCCAAAATAGTCTGGTGAGATCTGAATCTGTGAAGAGTACCGTCCTCCAAATTGAGGGCAATAACACCTCTGCATTCTCCGTTCTCCATGATGAGATCTAAGGCGAAATACTCGATGAAAAACTCACAATCGTGCTTGAGAGCCTATGTTGGTGTTACGGGAATTCCCGATTCCAAAAGATGAAAAACTCACCTGTCCATAGAGGGTGTGAAGGAGAGCGTGTCCAGTACGATCAGCAGCAGCTGCACAACGAATGGCTTGACCACCCTTTCCAAAATCAAGTGATTGTCCACCGAAAGCTCTCTGATAAATGAGACCCTCCGGAGTTCTAGAGAAGGGTACTCCATAATGTTCCAATTCATAGACTGTGTGGGGGGCTTCCTTGCACATGTAATGGATGGAATCTTGATCACCGAGCCAGTCACTTCCCTTAACTGTGTCATAGAAATGCCACCTCCAATCGTCCTCAGTCATGTTTCCGAGAGCAGCATTAATTCCTCCTTGTGCAGCTACAGTGTGAGATCTGGTGGGAAAGAGCTTGGTGATACAAGCAGTCTTGAAACCCTTTTCAGTCAATCCTAAAGCAGCACGGAGACCTGCTCCTCCTGCTCCCACAACTAAAGCATCATATGTGTGGTCTACGACAGTGTATGCGTTAGAGAGGTGTCCCTGCTTCGTTTAGAAGGTTCTAGAGAAAATCACATTATGATTAAACGAGAATAATACCTGTGAAGGTCCTCCCTCAGGCTTCTTGTTTGATACAACTGCATTAAGACGTTTCGTTGAAGAAAAGTTGCGTGCTTGTAGGTTTGGAGCGAACCTTCTTGCCGCGGACAACATGTTTGCTTTGTTTTCGAACTTTGTTTTGTGGCCTGCTGTCACGCCTTCCGGGACGTCTTAAACGACAAAACGTCAAGTCTATCCGAAATTTTGAGATTCCCAACAATCCTCACGTGCCCTCACCAGCCATCACGTGAGTAGTGGTACAAGGATTTATAAATTCCAAATCTTTATCAGAGATGTGCCTGATTGTAGAGTGAAGATACACATTTATAAATAAGTAGAGAGAATTATACAAATGGAATTATATAATTATAGTCCCCTGGACCTCAGGTATAGACTCAAACCCTCATTTTAAGTTTGTCACCGTTCTAATTAACCCTTGAGGATGATGTACTATTTTTTCTGTTCTTTTGAATGTGTCAATGGCGACATAATCAACAATTTCACGATTGAGACTGATATGGGGTTCTCTGCGTATCGACGAGTCGGAGCACTCACAGCACCTTTGTAGGTTACAATTTTCAAAGTTTTAAAGTAAAGTTCCTCCGGTGGGGAAGCAGAAGGCAATGTTCGATGAAAAACTTCGTTGAGAACCTAAGAAAGCTGTTCGGTGAAATCAATATTGAGGGTACAATCGTATGTATATACTGACCGTGTACATACAAACTTGAGTTTGTCCTTGAATTCAACAGCCAGTGTCAAACACGACACGACGTGACTGTCAAATGGAAGTACCAGTTCCTTTGGGCAGCTTTGATCACCTCGAAGGATATTTTTTAGCCCTTGCTCGATAACTGACAGGAGCGTATTGAACAGTTGATCGGGTGTATTTTTAGGGTTCGGCATGCAAGGAAACATCGTGGTTGCTGAGCGACACATCCCCGGTGTCATTTCCTACTTTTTCGGCAAAAGAAAGTCACATTTAATTCTCCCAACACCAGCATCCGCATCATGTTGAAAGGTGAAACCCCTACAGTTATAGACGTTGACATCCACAGCCTATTTGGTCAGAGTGCCAATATCTCTCGATCAAACGCAAGCATTGAGATCCAGAGAAGCAGATCCGAGTTCTTTGTTTGAACCGACGGATCCTCTGGTTCTCAAGATACTTGCGCAGAATCGTCTGAAGGGGAGAGAACTTAAGTCTCAGATATACAAACAAATCTCAGAGCTCAAGTCGGTATCATGGGTTACCTACTAAAGATTGACCGATTGTGTAGACTCGCCGTTCATCAACTATACGACAGGACACTGGTGAAACCACCAACTCCTCATTTTCAGTCCCCGACCATACTGCCTGATGATTCTGAAATCGACTGGGACGACGACATCTTGGAGCTTTGGCGCAGACCTTCCCTGATACATGTCACCTGTGCATTAAATGTAGGAACGGTTTAGAGTTCGAAGCTCAAAACCATAGTTTCATCAGATGTCCACTTCCATAAGGGAACTGGCGATTGACATGGCAGCACCACTCTTCCATTCTTTTCCTCTTTTGAGAAAAGCATTCAACATCAGCGAAGTTATAGTCAGCAAACATCTGGTAACGGCATTATTGTTGTGTCCGAAAGAGCCTTAGGTTCACCTATGAATCTGGCACCCAGCAGACAAAGTCGCGACAAAAATATTCATCCAATACATAATATGATCACCATTTATTTTCAACAGACAGACAGAGTGATCTGCGACCCGTCGCGTCTCTCCAGCTTCAACTGTAACTTTGCACCTACACAACACGTCCAAGGGGAAGGAGGCATGTTGGTGATCTCACCATTATCTGTTTACACCCGATTGAGCTACCATGATGTCTCTGAAGGTTGCGAAAAGGTGTGTTCCTGATTTGTAAGACGCCGAAATCCGCCTTTGACAGTTTTTGTTTTTCAAATCTTTGCGGTGGATAAAAAGGCGGGCTTCTAAGAAAATTACAAAGACGATACCACAGCAGCTGTGGTACTAAAAATAGCCATAACACATTACGCCATGAAGATTCCCTGAAATTTCCATAGGAAGGAACCTTGATCAAATATTCGAGCAAGAACAAGGGCAAGACGTCTAAAAAAAAGAGAATATTCGTTTTACGCGACAATATACTCTTCTATTACTCATCTAAAGAGGATAAGACACCATGTGGCATCATTCCTTGTGAATATTACACGAGTAAATTTGCCACAGACACGAGTGAGTATTTGAACGAGACATATCTCATGGCACAGAAATCTCGTGGCTTTGTAAATTTGTATTGTGAAAGCTGGATGAGGATATATTTTGTACAATGAGATCAGATACTGAGATATATAGAGGATAAGATACCGAGTATATTTATGGAGAGAGGAAACACTGGACTAAATATGAAGAGTGAATATGTCATACAACACGCAGAAGAAATCATTCTGAAGGATTGGTTCAACCATATACAAGACAAATGTGTACCAGGAGGTAATGACCACAAAATATAACGATGAAAATGTTGAAAGAGACAGGCGACACTCGAGTATTTGGAATAGCGCTGAATCCATTATTGAGTAGACACACTGGAGAAGCCGTAAATCCAATACCCGTTGTCATGAGAAAATGTGTCTCTTGGCTTGATAACTATGGTACATGTCATCACACATCATCGCCAGTCATCATATTCCGACGCAAAAGTCTTCGCGACCTGTGATGCGATGCGATATGACAAGACGTCATATTGACCATTTGACAGGTCTTGAGACCGAAGGAATTTTCCGTCTGTCCGGAGTTGCCGGAGATATCGAACATTACAGATCTCAATTTGATACCGGTAAAAATGTAGAGTTTGGTAAACCTGCTTTTGCTAGGGATTCTAGTGATACTCTCCCAGAGACTGGTATTTTTATTATTTATATTCTGCACTTATTTTATATTTGAATGTGATGGTACAACAAAAGAGTGAAGATATTTATTTTTATAGACGCGCATACGATTGCGGGATTATTCAAATCTTATTTGAGAGAATTGCCGGAACCACTCGTCGTCTCGGAACTTTACGATAAAATTCTCGCGATTTTCAGTGGCGGATTGAGCGAGGAGGAGATCATCAACAAGGTGAAATTTCATCGAAATCTCATCTCATATTATTGAGAAGGATTTCTGACAAAAATAGTTGCGAGAATATTTGGTTTGCATGCCCCAAGAAAATCAAGTTGTGATGAGGTAATACACATTTAACTGGATTTATTTCCTTCTAACATATATAGATTCCTGTGCAATTTCCTCGCACGTGTGGAAAAGTTTAACGCAACAAACAAGATGACAATCTCAAACTTGGCCATTGTCTTTGCACCAAACATTTTCAGGTATATTTATTGGTATATTATTATAGACAACATAATCACAACTTATAAAAATGCAAAGAGCGATAACTAAAAAACATAGACCGAAGAACTACGACGCCACAAAAGCCATCTCTGACACAGCAATGCTACAGGAGGCCGTCTGTACACTGATCACACACCATGAAATCCTATTTAAAGATATCGGGGTGATCAGTAGTATAGATAAGGGCTTCATACCCTCTTCAGAATCGACATTAATGACAGCGCCCGAGCGTGTCACGCCGCAGAGCCCCACTCTAAAGAACCTGGAAAATTTTGCTCTGGACCGAGTTATAAAAGAAGGAGTACTCAGCAGAAAAGGTGATCATTTGGGTCAGAAAGAGCGTTAACGTGACCGTCACCGTTGTTACCGTGGCATGCTTATTAGTTTTAAAAATCTTGAAATGAGTAAAATTGCTGATCTACAATCAGGCAAAAAGGGATGGAAGGACACTCTTGTTCAGGTAAAAATATTTATACAGAGAAAGCGCAAAAAACTCTGAGAAATTCTTGGACATTAAAAAAAACAGGTCACGAGGCAAAAATTAATCCTATCGAATGCTAGAAAAGACAGACATCCAAAATCTATTTTATTGAATGGATTTTTACTCGGAAATTCACAAGCAAGACAAAACTGCTTTGTATTAAATCGCTTTGACGGAGTAGAACTATTTGCAACAGACAGTGCCGAGTCTCTCAATGTGAGTCTCTTTAAACGTTCTTCGACTGAGCTAGATGCTCCACTTCTATTGATAGATTGATGTCTGTTTTTAGGAGTGGATGGAGCTCTTGAATAAAATAGTGGAAGATTTAGCTGCTGGAAATCTTGTTGAAAACCCCCCGATGCACAATACAGCTAAGGTGAGCATCATTAATATTCTCATATCTGATCTACTCAGGCGGCCAAATTGCTTGGTACAGTGAGTTTAATTGTATGATTAATCATTAATATTAACAATACTCTAGACTCCAACTACACCAGAGTCATCTCATCCAAATGTGAGATTTTTGTGAATATTGTTTTCGAAAAACCGCACCGAAACTGTTGAATTCTTTCTCACAAACGACAGAGCCAGCACAGCTCCTATAATCAGAACTTGCTGAGTGGCTCTTCTAATTCCAGTGGTCTCATCACTCCTACTCTATCACCCCCTCCCTCCCCCATCATAGTCGCCCCCCCTCCTACACACACGCGCACACCCTCTAATTCATCACAACCAACACACATGCGCACACCCTCCAACACATCACAGCCAACACACACACGTACTCCTTCCAACACGTCACAGCCCACACACACACGTACACCTTCTAATACCTCACAAACAGTGGCGTCACCGGCAGCACTTCACAGGAGCAGCTCTAACGCGGAAGAGCTGATCGCGAAGAACGAAGCAGCGAAAGTGAAAGATTTGGATATTTTCACGAGCCCGGTCTTGTCTAGAAAACCCCTGCCAGACCCGATTTCGGCCAAGAAACCGCTTCCAGTTCCAGGTGCCGCACAAGAAGAGGTAAATGTAGCGTTGATGGATGTTCTGCAACATGTTAACGCGTTGAAGATGGTAACTGCGATCTACGATTTCTCTGCCACGGTATTTGGGCAAGTGTCTATTGAAAAGGGAGATAAGATCAAGGTGAGGAGTTGATCAAAGAATGTGTTTGACAAATGAGCAGATGCTGCTGAAAGGAGAAGGGAAAAAGGCAGGGTGGTGGAAAGGGACTATATTGCGCACAAATGAGACGGGGTATTTCCCAGCATCTTATGTAAAGTGAAGCTCTTTACTTGAATAAAGATTTATTTTATTTCTGGAACTCTCCCTGCCACGAATGATCCGACTTTACATAAATTTATGAGATACCTCTTAATAGTGACAGATCGGATTTCCCACTGTAGTGAGCGCGGGAAGGCGACGGTTTCTTAGGAACCTTTCAAGCGAAGGTGAGAAAAGGTTCCTGACAAGATCAGGAAAGCATCTTACCAAAGACCATCCACAACCGCCAGATGCCTTTGTGGTTTAAAAAATCAAAAAAGAGACAGAGCGTGCCGGCACTGCCCAAGTCTCTTTCTAAGACATGCGGACACAACCATTGTCAAATCAATTACAACACTCGCTGCTGTGCCTGTTTAGAGTCTGCTGCACCAACACCAACAGAAAAAAAGCAATTCAGAACAACCATTTATAGAGATGGATTATGGTCCGTAAGCAGTGATATAGACATGAACTTTTGCTTCGAATGCCAACAACATCACCGTCGCTCACAGTTACCTTCCAATGCAAACAATCGGTCCAGGACAGGCTCAGGAACGTCCCAGGCTTCAGCTTCTACCAAAACTCCACGTAGCCCTCGTAATTTATCAACCCAACCCAACTCCACCCCCCAAAACCACTTACAACAACATGGCCTGGTATTCTCTCCCTACACAGAGGCCCCTTCTTTTTTACCGGGAGGACACTATGTAGAACCGCCTGAGCTCGACTCGGATCCTCTCCACCCCAAGAATTTCTCAGATCTGGATGAGGGTGCCAAGAAACTGGGCAAATGTGGATGTGGACGACAGGATTCTTGCGGAATATGCTTCGATGCTGAGATCAATTGTGTACTTGTGCCCTGTGGACACCTTAGCTTCTGTTTCAAGTGTGCGGACAGCCTTTATCAACAGCAGAAGAATTGTCCAATATGCAGCCAAGAGATCGTGATGATCGTCCAAACCTTCAGAGCATGAGGACGCAATTTTGATGGAACAACGTGATTTATATACATTGAGGAAACTTGTTGCTTCTCTTCTTTTCTTTTGTTGGATCAGGTCACAAACTGAATTGTCGTTGTGCGATCTAAATACATTTATCAATTATTAATTTATATTCAAATTAAAATGTTTGTTTCTTTTATTTGTCTGTAGAAGATGACGATCATGCGAGTTGCTTTTGGATCTCAGCGGGAGTGGCAACCTCCTCCAAGTCCTCACCAACAACGACCAGAGTTGGGTGTGTAGATGTTGCCTTTCTGATAAACTTGTTGACGTCCTCGGCTGTCAGCTTCTCAACTGACTTGACATACTCTGCGGGACTCTTTCCTTGTTGTGCGAGGAATTCAGCGAGACCAGTGCGGGTCTCTGTCTTGAAGAATGTCTCGGCCTTGAAGCTCTCCTTGGCCTTGGCAAGCTCCTCCTCTGTGGTAGGTGTGCTCTTGAAAGAGGCGAATCCCTTCACAACCTCGTTAACAGCCTCCTTTGTCTTTCCTGTCATCTCATCTCAACAGGGATCAAGAGTATAGAGGTGAGAAAGTAGAAAAACATACCGTGGGCGGCCTTAGCGACGACACCAATGAGACCAGAGTCAGAATAGTTGATGTTGAATGATTCTACAGAGTCAACACTGTCGGTTTTGACGGCGTGGTGGTAGAGTCTGGAGGTGTGTCCCTGTCCAATTCCGTAGTCTTTCAACTTTCTGCCACCTGCAATCGTTGGATTCATCCTCTGAAAAAATAAAAAGTAGATTACCTCCAATGAGGACACGAGCAAGAGCAGAAGCGTGCTCAGCAGCAGAACCAGTGGCGGCTCCCTCGAAAGCGAGACCAAAGTGGGTGTCTGATTCAGCGTACACCTTGAATTCACCACCGTGGTAGGTAGAGGCGGTGTTGTTAGAAGCTGATCCCTGTCTTCCTCCGAATTGGGCCTCGGCAGATTGAACAAAAGCGGCGTGATCGACATTTCCAGTTGCCACGAGAGTGGCAGTTCTGCCATGGAAGACAGTGTTTATGTACTCCTCCATGATGTGCTCGTCAATATGGTGAATTCTTTGTGAGGGGGCGAAAGTTGATCTTCCGAGTCCAGCATGGCGGTAGGCCTCGCGGTGTAAGAGATCAAGGAGAAGCGATCTGGGATCGGCCTCATTCGAGTATGTGTCTTGCTCGACCTGATCACGACCAAGTCTAAGAACGTGGGGTTTGACATCGGGGGAAGAAGCACTTCCCAAGAGCTCGAGAGCCTTGGCGAGTTGCTCTGGGGGGAACTCTGTCTGGAAGACAATGTGCTCTCTGCCAACTCCAACCTCGAAAGTACCAGGGAGTAATTCAAATTCTCTGGCAAGACGGAGCTCAGAGAATTCGTTGTTGCCCTGAAGAATGTTTAGGATGATGATTCTTTGCGGGATATAAAAGGCATTGATGAGATCGAGATGAGATCACCTTAAAGGCGAGTCTTCTGAAGACTCCTGATGCTCCCAATGTCTTCGGTGTCTCAAAGCGGCTTCCACCGTTAACGTATAAACCGACAGAGGTAGCTGGGGCGGACTCAAGAGAAGCAGTAACAACTCTCAATCCATTCTTCAGTTGGGATGTTTGGAATGTGTATCCACCAGCTGTGGCATAACCACGGCTCTGAACGACCTATCGAAATGAGTCTCTCATACGGCCTCCATCTAATACTACCTTGATGGTTTGAGAGGCCTGGCTGAGCGATCGAAACATTATGATACGATGCGCGAGGAAGATGTTCTGACCCCAACTGAAAAAAAGAAAAAAAAGAAAAAGGACTATTCCCAATCTACAACTGATTCGTTTCATTCTTGCATGTTGCCCTGGCGAAGGAATGACCTCCCCCACAGCTGATATAATCGACTCTAATTGCACCTGGTAACTCTATCTCTGTCGGTATCAGTGTATCTTCTGTGTTTCCAAGCCCGAGCTGTCCGTGCTCCCCCCAGCCCCACCCTACCAATTTTCCATCCTCTACAATCAGTCAAACACCACTATTTGTACATTGAACATTTCCTTTCCCTAGATTCAAAACAATGAGAATATCTACCAGTGAGGCACAGCACGTGTTCAGAACCACACGAAATATCCACAATTTTTCCAAAGGGATGGTGAATTAGATGTGGGGAGTAACGATCCACCCTGTCCCCCCCTCCAATTTGTCCCAAGTGGTTCCTCCCAATCCCATAAACTTTTCCCTCCACTATTGCCGTCAATTTTAACGTGAGGAGCTTCAACTCCGAGGGTAAAATAGATTCTACTAACCTGATATGACTAGAGTTGTGTTCCAGCAGCACACCACCTTCTTTGTTTCACCAATCAATTCTCCTATAAACACATAAATATTCTGTGTTCCTCTATAAAAATATATAAAGATGGAACCTTTTAATAGGTTGAATTGGTGCACAGCGGTTCCCAGCTGTCCGTATTGATTACTACCAAACATTACAAGTGAACCATTTGCAGCCACACAGGCACTGTGCCGATACCCACAACTCACACTTCTGAGTTGATGGGGGTTCATTGACTCAATCTGTGTGATTGTGGGCTGTTCTTTGATCTCTGGAGGAAGGCCGAGCTGTGAGGATTTGTTGTCTCCCATTCCAAAAAGTCTTCCTTCATCTGCATGGAACTGTTATTAACAGCTTTATGAATGTGTTCTCACCGTCGATCATCAACGTATGTCTACGAACGATTAGATAATTTGAATAGGTGAAAAGGAAGCAACGCACCTTAAGCCACATGCTACGGCAACAATCTTTCTCGAAATATTCAATCCAGGCAATATTGTGGGCGATTTCATTGTATTTTTTGTTCGTGTTTTGACGGCAATTTTTCTCTTCTGTTTCTGTCCAGTGTCCTCTGTTCCAATTTGTCCAAATCGGTTGTCTCCCCATACATAAACATCACCATTACTATCCACAGCTACTGTATGCGACCAACCACAACCAACAAAAGTGAATGGTTTCAAAGAGTTATTTGGTGTTGCTACACTCTGCTGAGATTCGAAACCTAGTTGGCCATCTTCATTCCAGCCCCAAGCAGAACTGTTTAGAGTGCTTAAGCCGATCGTATGCCCTCCTCCTGCACATATAGTGACAATGTTTTCTAAAGACACAGAAGTTGGAACTAATCGGTCGACATCATCTCCTAAGCCCAGTTGTCCGTGGCTATTCGCACCCCAACAGAACCATCGTTGTGACATGATCCGATTTCGGATGTTATGATGAGACCAAATGATTGGACCGATGAGGTGCTGATACGTGGCATTGCGTGTTGTTTGAATCAAACATCATATCACCAAATCACCCCAAACCAACATGAGCCGAGGGACGAGTGCTGGTTACGACCGACACATTACCATCTTCTCACCTGAAGGAAGACTCTACCAAGTAGGCGAGTATTACACTTCACCGAGATCATCTTCCTGACTGAGGACCAGAATATGCTTTTAAGGCCGTTAAATTAGCAAGTCAGACTGCTATCGCCCTCAGAGGCGAAGATAATTGTGTGGTCGTCACTCAAAAGAAGGTTCCAGTAAGTTTTGGACATTGTATGTATTTGTAAACAACAGTAGGACAAATTATTAGACCCAAACACAATCACAAGCCTTTACAATCTGACAGAAAACATTGGTTGTGTTGCAACTGGTATGGTTGGTAAGTTATTTAAATCGTGTGTTTGTTGTTTTTCTCTGTGATGACGTTTTACAGCTGATGCCAAGAGCCAAGTCGCGAGAACACGGCACGAGGCTGCTGATTTCAAGTACAAGTTTGGTTATGATATTCCTGTACAATATCTCGCCAAACGCGTCGCCGATGTGTCCCAGGTAAAGAAAGACCTGAATTGTGTCGATATAAACTCGAGGATAGGTTTATACTCAGCATGCTTACATGAGACCTCTTGGAACAGAAATGATCATGATCGGTGTGGACGAAGAGCTCGGTCCTCAAGTGTACAAGTGTGATCCCGCCGGCGCATTTGTCGGCTACAAGGCCACTGCCTCTGGAACGAAAGATCAAGAGGCGATCAACTTTTTGGAGAAGAAGTTCAAGAGTTCACCTAAACTCTCTGGTGATGCAACTATAGAGGTAAACGTTTCTTATTTTAAATTTTATTAATGTTTTAGATGGCAATTTCCTCGCTCCAATCTGTTCTGTCTGCCGACTTTAAGGCAACGGAGATAGAAGTCGCGGTGTGCTCTAAGAAGAACCCCAAGTTTACTCGCCTTACCACCGCACAAATTGATGCTCATCTTACTCACATTGCAGAACGTGATTAATAAATCATGCACATATATCCAGATTCCATTCTTTCTTTAGTTAATGTCAATCCCCAGATATTGACATATGTCAACTTCAAGCCGAAATTGACCACTCAGGAACTCCTCCTGAAAATCTGTCATCATGTTGTAATGTCATCACGACCAAAGGCCCTGCAAACCCCTGTTAGCCATGCCACTGTGGCAAAGCTGCTATCATTTAGTGTGCAGTGATTTCCACCCATCTATAGAGCATGCCTTTGGGCACAAAAGCTTACAAATGTTTTGCAGAGAATTTACAAACAGATCACAGGAAGCAAGCATTCAGTGTGTTGTTGGAAGATAAGTGCACTATAATACCCTCTTTTTATATGATGTCACGCACACTCTTTTTATTTTCTTAATTATCGGGCTTGAATAATTCCAAAAAACAGCTTTTGTGGGAATTGGACCAGGTTCTTGCAGTAACTTGGTCTTGGAATAGAATTATTAAGATCAGTGAAACCTCTTGGTGCTGTTGATACTGCTGTTCAATGGAGGTAATGCCCCAAAAGATTTAGTTGCTTCTTTTCTTGCCTTGTTTCGGTCTGAAGTAAGGTGCATGTAATCATCTCCAAAATGAATCTGCTGAGGGCTTTTTGAGACCTTGAAATGTCAACCATGGTCAAAAGGGTGTTGTCACCTTTCCATAATTCCTTTGTGATCGGCGGTTATCAATTTGTTCAGATATTGGATCTTGGAAGGTACCATCGTGGGATGATGTTGGAGCAGACCGACTGCCGGTCAGCGGTTGTACACCTGATTATCCATAAACAGACAAATTGAGAAATATATTGATTACCTAATTGTGGTTTTTTACCGGGTGGAGTTTGATACCGCAATGGTGAACCATCCATCCAACTATCTACGCTCACTGACGCACCGAGGCTCTGCGGTCTTTGCAGTGGCTCGACCCTCCTAGACGATGGCGGCTGCTCGTGGTGATATTGGCTGGCGGTAGAATGCACATTCTGGGATATTGAGGGTCCTGTAATATTGCCTCCTCTTCTTCTGGCGCCGTTTGGCGCTTGTTGATTGTGTCGTCGGTTGAGGCCGGCGTCTCGCTTCAGCCTTTGGTCCCATAATTTTTGTGTCGACTCGTTATCAAAATGCCATTCATCCCGCTCATTCTTGGACTTGTCTGCTATTGATGACTGTGCAACTTGTTCTCTCTTCTTACTTCGTTTAGGTTTATAATATCATCGCCATTCACCTTCTCTGGAGAGCTCTGTATTTCTGTCTGGAGTGTGAGAGAGGGTGTTTTAGCCCTGGATTGAGGTCTTGGTGCAGAGGTTGGCCTCTTTTGTCGTGGGGAGACTTCTGGACTGTTGATTCCTCTGGAATTCGTGACATCCTCAGCCTCAGCAAACCCTGCCACAATGAATATATTCAAATCAAGGTAACTTACGATGTACGGAGAACGAGGAGGGAAAAGTAAACTCTACATCCAAGTCGTCCATAAAGTCAAAATCAAGGTCGAGGTCATCCAATCCTATTAATATATGAGCAGTGCGCACTTAAAATTCCAAAATTCTCAAATGAAACAGTCACCTAAATCATCCAAGTCCTCATCCTCGAGTGCAAATTCATCGTTGGCAGAAGCCACGGCCATGATAGATTCTAAGACCCTCTTATACCTCTTTCTGATCCAATATCCCCTCCACACCTTCCAACTTGGTCATTTTATCCCAATGTACAGAGTTTACCTTTTGAATTGTTGTGGCTGCGCGGAAGACGTTTGGATCGCGAACTTGACGAATAAAACGGTTGGATCGGATTCTGGACCTGTGTCCTCTCCATATCCGCTGGATATCTAGAGCAGCTGAAAAAATCAGAACCCCGTGTGTTGGCAACAGAAGCTATGCCAAAACCACAATTGGGCAAATAATGCCGCTCGATAGTTTACATTTCCACACTTCAGTTGCATGAAAATATGCTTCAAAAATAACCTGAATTATGCAATTCCAAAATTCTCTTTGCAGCCATCTCAGCTTTCCTCCTCTCTGTCTCCTTTTTCACCCTCTCCTCCTCTTGCCTCTTCAATTCTTCCAGCTCTTCTGCCTTCTTTCTCTCCTCCTCCTGCCATTTCTTTAACAATGCCTCTTGCTCCTCTTTTTTCTTCTCCTCCTCAAGTTGTTGTCTTTCGAGGTCTGCCTTGCGCTTGGCTTCTTCCGCCAGTCTCTGAACCTCTGCCTCTTCCCTCTGCCTTCTACCTCTTTCTTCCGCTTGCTTCCGCTCTTCAGCAATACGTCGAGCTTCTTCCATTTTTCGTTCAAGTTCTTCTTTTTCGAGCTTCAAACGCAACCTCTCTGCCTCTTGACGCTGTCTCTCCATCTCCGCCTCTGCCATCTGGCGTTGCCTTTCTATCTCTTGTCTTTGGCGTTCTGCTTCCTCGCGCAATGCGACGGCAGCAATCTCCTCCTGGCGGCGTTTTTCTTCAGCTTCTTTCCTTCTTTTTTTCTCAGCAGCCTCTTCCTCTATCTAGAATTCATTCACTTATTGCTTTTAACCATCGCCAAATGATCACCGATACTATTTTCTGTCAGTGTACAATACATTCACCTTTTTCCGGCGTTTCTCCTCCTCTATTACACGTCGTTGTGCCATCTCTTCATCCCTCTTTCTTGTTTCTTCTCGGGCTAATTTGAGTTGTTGCTCTTCTCGATATCTTCTCTCTTCCTCTTCTAATTTTCTTTTTCTAACCTCCCGTCCCGCCGCTAAAACAGCCTCTATGCGCTCCTCCTCTTCTTCTTTGGCCTATTTCAGTCAGCTATATATCCTTTTTCAAAACCAAGCAACAATTTTGTACAAAGTAATACTATTCTTCAGAATAGCAGCAAAAGATATTACCCTCTGCAATCGAGTTCTTCTGGCTTCTTCGTCTTCACGTTGTTTTCTCTCTTGTTGTATCTTTTCTTGTTGAATTCGCCGCAGCTCATCTTCCATCTCTCTTCGCTTCACTTCCGCAGCAGCTTCTCTCTGTGCCTGTTCTTCATTGAATTTGATCATAGATGCTAGTTCCTCCTCCCCCTCAATATCTTCTATTTCAAGCTCCATCTCTTCTATAGCTGATTTTCTCTGGGATGATGATTGAAAGAGAGTGGGCTCTCCTTGAGCTGAGAAGTCTGTTTCTAAACCCCGATTTTCTGGAGAAATAATCTCTGTTGACTCTTCTTGTGTTGACTCTTCTTGTGTTGAATCACTGACGATCTCCTTCTGTGGTGGTATTGCAGCGAAATTGGGTGTATCCAAAGAAGTGTTTTCTGAATTGTCGTATTGTAGCTCAGGCTTTATTTTTCTTGCGTTCGAGCGAGGAGCTGACGTCTGCGGTCTCTGCTCAATTGTTGAAAAGATTTCTTCGTCCTCATCTTCTCTGCTCAATGTTGATTTCTTTTTTGTTGCTATGGTCTTGTGAGTGCATTTTTCTATAGCTTCATCCACTTCTGCCATCGTTTTCAGCAAGTCCTTTTTAAAGTTTTCAGCTGTGCTCAGACGTAACATTGCTAATTGTTGGCTGACATCAAATCCATCAGGTTGGAACATCTCTTCCTGAATTTCGTCGGTATTTTTGAGAGTTGTTTCCTCCAGTATTTCATCGCCATCGTCCTCTCCATATGAAGCTAATCTCTTATCTATCTCAGCCTCGATGTCGTCATCTGTGATCTGTCTGTTTAAAAAATCATAATCTTTAAGCTCCTCTATTTCCATCTCCTCTCTGCCGCCCCTGGCGGAGAGGTTGTTTTTTGCTTTCGTTTTCCGTTCATTTTGGTTCTCGCGTAAACCCATCACTACTACAATTCTCTTACAGATGTGACCAACCAGCTGCAGACCAAGGGAGTAAGAGGACCACTGATGAATTAATTCATTGGGATTCACATTACTGACAGCGAGATGGAGAGAGCTCGAGTTGTGCTGGTATCATCTTTTTTCGCTGCGTGTTTGATTTTTGGAAAACTCGGTGAGATATCGTGACGTCACTGACGATCTGTGGCCCTCAGAAACAAAAGCAACACACACCACACACATCAAGTTAGCACTCTTCATCCTTTACAAGTCTTTACCATCTGACTGACTCTAATTTAGCAACACAACATGTCAGGAGGCGGAGCAGCACGCGCAGGAGGCAAATTATTAGGCAGAGATATCGGAGAGGTTCTTCCCCTTGTTGCTGTTGTCGGCACTATCTTCGCCATCGCCGGCTCTCGTATCGCTTACAGAGCTTTTGTAGCACCCCAACCCCCTGCTATCAGTGCCGTCGGTGTCAAGGGAGACCACAGACACTCTACACCCGAGCACGCCTCAGAGGAGCACACAGTATGTTTTCCTCTAATCTACCAACTGTCAATTCATGTTTTCTAGGCCCCACACCAACAACTATCGACTGCTACTCAGAAGCCAGATGATAAGCCAGTTCATTCCAACAGAAAACTCGCTTGAGCGTACAACAATTATATAAACAATACTAGCTCTTTCTGGATCTTATACCAAAAACCAAGATTTCTTTCAAAGAAGGGAGCGTATCCCTTTGCAGATCGTACACTCAGGACTTGACTCTTCTCCGAAGTTGTCGCTGTCTACGCTGCGAATGCAATTCAGAGACGAGGACCTGTTTCGATGAAGGCACATCTTCCTGTACTCTGATCTCAGGAAAAGCAAAGAATCCCTCTGCCCGTTAAGAATTCAATTTATCGAGTTCGTCTCTCATTTCGGCCATCATCTCGGGTGTCGTCCTGCAGCAACCCCCAAAAATCAAAGTCCCAAGAAGGTTCCACTCCTTGATGTATTCACACAACTTCTTCTCTTCTCCACTTGATGTCTCCCAATCTCTCTTCTCTTCAGGATTTTAAACTTTTGGATGTTGATGCAAATACGCCCACCTTCGTTCCATTTCTCTCCTCTATTTGGGTAAACAATGAAGGGTTTCTTGCCTTCTGTTTGACATGTTTTCAATAGTCCAGTTACATATTGTGGAGCTGTACAATTGATCCCCACAGCTATTAACTGCGATATCTCAACATAAATGAATGAAATGAATGAAATTACCTGGTCAAACTGTTGCAGATAATCGAATGCCTCGGAGAAGGAGTCACCATTGCTGATGCTATTTTCCTTACAACTGAAGCTAATCCACGCTCTTTCCTTTGGAAACTCATCGCGCAGAAGTTCTGCTACAACTTTTGCCCTGAAAAATCATTCAATGATAATGTTTCGTCAATGTGCAACTCTGCTGCAGAAATAATCATCATTAAGAAATAATGTATGAGGGCTCACTCTCTCAACATTGGAATCGTTTCAAAGGCTAAAAGATCAGGTCGACAAGAGACTAATATCCTAATCTGCTCTCTGTTCACTTTCAATTCTCCATGTTTTGTGTGGTGACTTTGCGGCATTTACGTATTTTTTGAATAGAAGACCCACCGGTGGAAATCTCTCAGAGCTGCATCTGTCACATTGTGATAATCGCCTCTGAACTCTGAGCCATCTGCGAGGTGAGCTCCATAGGAGCCGATGCTGGCTGCAATTAAGGAGCGAATGGATGAACAGGGATGGTATTTGGATAGAAAATCCTTAACAGAACGTTTAGCGATGCTAACGCTCTCACAAAGGAGATAGGTAGCTCTTTCACGAGTCAGGCCAACCTTCATGAAGCCATCGAGAGTTGCCTGGTAACTGGAGGTTGTGATGATGTCACAACCGCTCTGAGAAATCAGATCTTAATGTCTTAAGGATATTGATATTACCAGTAAGTATTTCTCGTGCACTTTCTGGATCAAATCTGGATTCTCAAACAATAGCCGTGCTGACCACAGATCATCTTGGCTCAAATCTGCACCTAATGCCTCTAATTGAGTCGCCTGATGAAGTCAATTGAAGATATTAGGACCGAATGCTCACAAAACCTCCGTCTAAGAGAATGCATCTTCCTAGTGCTAGTTCTTCATCCAATTCTTTGCATCTGGTATCTTCCATTTTTGAGAAGGGCAAAATGAAATCCTGGAAGAAAACTCAATTCTACTGGGAATCTTCGTCATGCGTAACAACAAAAGCATCCCAGTTTTCCCGTCACACAAGTGACGGGTCTTTGCTTGTGCAGAATCAGGGAAGAAAATGCAATAATTCAAACAAAGAAACCCTCAACAAGAGATCAAAATCTAAAACTACAATATTTTATTACAAGAAACCAGCAGGCACGTATGAACTACAGTATTTAGTATCGGTAGTGAGTTATTCATGATAAGAGTGCGTATGAAGCTTCAGTGTTCGTGTCTTTTCATCTACGGTCTGTTACCTCCGTATACAAAGGTGTCCTAAGAACATGGGATTGCTCCCTCATCACACAAAAGGGTTTTCTACATAAAAGCTCCTCTCACCTTGTGGATTTCGGCCCTAGTGCCAGTGCAGGCAAAACTATCAAAGGTCAGACTTGCTAGGAAGTAATCGTGTATATTTCGTTTTTGAGTCTCAGACCCTTAGATGTTCATTTGTTCCTGTCATGATTCCAGAGAAGAAAGAAAGTATCATCACTAAAGAGGGTGTGTGATAGTGAGGGTAGCGCTTACCTTGCCTGGAAAAGCTGGAAAGAATGGTCAGTGGAAGAAGGAATCCTTTCCGTGTGGATTCTCTGAAATTGGGCTCAAAACAGGAGAGGGAACTCTTCCAACTTCTTGGCCGTAATGCTGGCACGTTGTAGATGGTCGTTGTGGAAACTCAAAGTCGAAAATCAGCTAAAGCCCAGAGCAATCCCCGCAACGGGGCGGTCATGAAATAATACCTCCAAAAAGCCGTAACTGAGTTGTTCTCTTGAATCCTATCACAACATTTGCTCACTTATAGACGTTCGACCACCGTGAGGGGCCACTTTTGTGACTCATTATCCTCTAGAATAACAAAATGCATGTTGAGCTGGACTCTAAAAACGAATTTCAAAAGAGAAAATTTATGCGTCTTCCTTCTTCTTGAGTGGTACGGCAGGAACGTCAAGGATATGTGGTGGTGATGTTGCCCACCAAGGTGCATCCCTATCCTGTCTTCGCACACTCTGAGCTCCCTGTTTTCATCAGATATTTTATCTTTGAATAGAACACTGACCATTTCTTTTGGCTTGCGAAGAGGAACAGCACCACCGTAATAGAATTCTCTCATCATGACTCTGACTCTATCATCTCCAGGAGGTAGTTTCTTGTGTCGCTCCTTCATCTCATTGTATCTCTCCTTGATCTCACGCTGGACAACGAAATATTGCTCGCGCGAGGATTGATTGTACATCTCACCAACCACCTGATATTGTCAGTCATTTCTAACTTTTATAAACCTACATCTTTAACGTGTCTCTTGTGGGTCGGTGCGTTGTCTACTTCCTTTGTCAAAAGAGTTCTCCTCTCCTCCCATGTGGCACCTCTTCGTGTCCCATCAATCTCTAATACTGTTCACTACTACTACTCATTGTATTCTAGATTATACCTGTCACAACTATTTCACGGTTGAAATCATTACGGGTGGGGTCGTGGTTAATCTCATACAGATTGAAATTAGTCGTTCCCACGGGGAATTTTCTCTTCTCTCTATATAGATATCAATAGAATAAGATGATACGATCGTTACCTCTCTATATCCCGGGGTGACCTCTTTCCTCTCAAGAGTATGACGGGTGTGGCGTATCCGGCCTATGATATGTCATTTGGGTGAAATAAGATGATTGAATGATGAATGATCACTTGGGAAGGGGGGTCAGTACTCTTGAAATAGTTGCGGTTGGCAATTCTCATCTGTTCCTCTTCTTCTTCTCTCTGCAGTTCCAGCATGTGTTGGGCGAATTTTGTCTATTGGATCATTAGAACATTCGGGTAAGAAGGTCTTCACCTCATCAAACTGATCATCCATGACAAAGTGTGTCTGTTTGGGTTTTCTATTCTCTGGGACGTATACATCTCCTGTCTTCTCCCCCAAAGTATCTGTTATATGGTGGTCTAAATTCTTTTCGACAAGGTAAGACATGGTCTTGTTGTGCCAGTTGTTCTGCTCTAGCTCCACCATCCTTGAAGAGTTGAGCTTCACCTTATGTGTGACTGAAGGTAATTGATCAAGAGCTCACTTTTTCCTATGTACCATCTGCAATATGGCGGATATTTTGTCAGGTCTTATCGCTGATTCTACACTGAGCCTGTCCACATCATAGAATTCGGGGTCTGAGATGTGCATATCATAAAGAGAGTTCATCACTGAGGAGGATAATATCTTGCTTGGTAATTCAAACAATCTCTGTCAAAACTCAGTTTCTCCCCATTTTAAATAAAAATACCTGTTCTCTCAGCATATCCAATCTCTCTTCTTCAAATAATAGTTTTCTCTCGAAATGTTCCTCTCCCTTGATGGTAAGTCCATCATAAGCTCCTCCATCCTCACTTATAAACCTCTTGATCTGTACATATTACTATAAAGACAAAGGAGAACAGCATACCATTGTATATGGCTTCTTCCATTTGAAGACATGGGATCTCTTTCCGAGGGCCTTCAGCTGATCAACGGTCTCTATATGAATGAATATATTATTTGATTTGTATACTAACTCTTCTTTAAGATTCTACGCTCCCTTTCTGTACCTCCCATCCATGCAGGAAGTCTGGTAACATCATCAGCTCATTCAACAGTTGAAAGACTTACAATCCAGTTTTGAAAGGATTCTTTACGTATACACCTTCAGCCTCGGGATCTTCATTCATGAAGGGAGGGTCGTGATCCCAATATCTCAATGTGTTTCTTAGCTGTGCGGGCATGTCGACTTCTTTCAGCTCGGGAACATATTCTTCGATTTCTTCATTATCGTCTTGGCTTTCATCTTCTAAATCTTCGATTTCCCCTTTAGACAATATTCTCTCTCGGAATGTAGTGTGTGCAAATTTTAAAAAATCTCTCTCTGTCCAGCCTTGCGGCTTCAAGTAAAGATCCTGGTAGTAAGCTGGTAGTTGTGGATATCCAAGCCAGTCATTCGGAGGTGGTCTTGCATTCAGCTCATCCGATAGCTCTTTAGGGAGTTGAGAGGCAGTTGGATTAGCTGCTCTGAAATCATCGATCTTCTTCTGCAACTCGGCTCTGCGTTTAGGATCTTGGTACTAGACGGGTCAGGGAGTTATTATCATATCAGGATATATCCTCAGAGTGAAAGAACCTCACCGCATCGACAAATTGTTTGTACCACTGGCCCAATTTGTCATCTCTCAACCAGGCTGAATTTTGGTGGGGAGCATACTCGATTTGAGGCTGGTATCTTGGAGACAAAGTGGTCGCTTTGGACTTGATCCCATGAGTCTCATAGAAGAAAGCGGTATCTTCTTCTGTTTCCATTCTTCGCGCATTGTGAGCGTAGAACCATGCCTCTTCCTTCGGATAATATATATCCTTTTTTATCTGTGATCATAAGCCAACCCTATAGTTTAGAAAACTTGCCATGTGTGGAGGCCTCAGATCTTCCACACCATCTTGCTGAGCTTCTTCTTGGATCTCCTTCTTTCTCTCGGCAACATATTGCTTTCTGTCTTTTGTTGGGCTTCTCCAGCTGCTCAAAGCTTCTCCGATGTCCCATTTGTCGTTATCAACAAGCTCTCTACTCCGCTCGTAAAGTACCTCATACATTTCTTCTTCAGATTCGAATGTGTCAATGAGAGGATCTTCGAAGATAGTAAAATCATCCTCCTCCTCAAGATGTGATTCAGAATTGATGCTCTCATTGGATTTCTGGAAAGGTACACCCTCCTTGTTGTAAAACCTCTTCGATATGACTGATGATGATCAGAGGAGCATCCAATTAATAATGCTTACTTCTCAGAGTGGTAGGCCTTCTCTTGGTGACCAGTTGCTGGCCAGTCAATCTCGCCAATCTCCACATGATTGGGGTCCTGTCTGATGTGATCTCTCTTTCTCATTTCATTCGAATGAAACGAATTTTTCAAGAATATTTTGTCAAGTTTCTTCTGTTTTTCATCGAACCTTCATGAACAACATCAACGCCTCTCCATCAATCTCGAGTCCTTATTTTAGAATGAAGGCAAGCCCAAGTGATCTGACACCCCTCTTGCACAGTCCGAAAACGTTGGATGGTGAAAATCCATCTTCATCATTTTTCTGATGAATATTAGATAAGGAGAACATCGTTGAACCGTTTGATAAGAAAATGCTGTGGTATTTCTTGATTCTACTGCTCATCATCTTTGGTAATTAATTGTAACCTTTTATCGTCTCGATGTCTGAAACCTTGACAGTCCTCTCCACTCTGTTAGTTGCTGGTGTTTTTCTTAGCATCAAAAGAGATGACGAACACAAAGACCCACCAAGCCCGGAAGTAGTTAAATGGAAGCACAAAGGCATCGAGATCTTGGCTGGCAGCTGTGAGGAACTTTCAATTGAACAATCCTGATTGGGCATAGTCTGCAGTTCTGCTGATCTGAGATTGAACACAAATAAGTCCCGGACATCTATGCAACACATTCAATCTATTGGTGCAACACATCTCGCAATTGTAATAGAGCTGCAACAAGATTCCGCGTGAGTACACCTCACCACCGCAGCAAGATGTTCTATCATTGTGGCAGAGCCATAGTTCTTCATACTTAATAAATACCTCGATCTCGATCACAAGGAAATAAATATGCATTCTCTGAGTGATTATAGCTCGACAAAAATAATACGAAGCCCCTATGCGCCTTCTGATAAAGAATTAAAAGAGGCCATAAATACAGCACATAGTCTCAATTTATCTGTAATCTTAAGACCTGAGATTAAAATCAACTCCATCAACGGCTCCATGCGAACCGAGCAATTCACCGATAGACATTGGAAACAATGGTTCGGGAATTATACACAACACTTGCAGCATTATGCAAAATTGGCAGACCGGGAGGATATAGAGACGCTAGCAGTTGGCTCACAACTCGATTCATCTTGTAAGACTAGTGATATAGATTGATGAAATGAATGTATTACAGTGGTACGCGTTACAGAATGGGTACAACTCATTAATGACATCAGAAACTCGGCCAAAAATGTCTCTCTCACTTATTTCGCAAAATGGGTGAGTGATGTTGAAGAATATTTTATATTGAAAAGATTAGGGAGGGGAAGAGACAAACATCACTTGGTGGTAGGTTCTTTACTATCATATCATCTTAATTCAGAAACAGGAGACATTTAGATTATATTGGCATAGATGGATATTACCAGACACCAAACAACAGCACAGAAGAGAAAAGGAAGTGGAATGAGATCATCTATAAGGGTGTACATGGGATGAAATATGGCCTCTACAATTTGTCATCAGAATTTCAGAAGAAAGTGATATTTACTATTGGGTACAAGAGCAGTCAATGTACTGGAGACTGTTCCGAGGGTCCTAACATAGATATGGGGCTACAAAAGTCCCATTATGATACTGTATTCGACGTACTGATTCACGAGGAATGGGTCTCAGGGGTCTTCTGGTCTGGTTGGTCAGTAGATCCAGCTTTTGGCGGGAAAACCAAGTACGATCGATCATCCTTTTTTTTTGTGGTGATCCAGCAAAGAACACAACGGCAGAGCCGCCAACAACGAGCACAGACGAGAGCGCACATTTCCAGCAAGCGATGACTGAGACGCACAGCTTATGCGAAACACCACAGTACAAGCTGGCAGAGGACGTATTGAGACAACGATTTGGGTCTGTAGAGGATAATTTTACAAAGCCCAGTTATGCTCCAGTGTGCCCTTGCCTTTTAAATGATGAATAATTTTCAATAGAGTGTATATAATTCTAATTGTATATCTTGATTCTTGGGGTATCTACATCTCACGGTATTCATTACCGGTATTCATTGCGGGCATCGTCGTTCCAGGGGTTGTGCCGCCTTCCAGGCGTGTTCTAAAGATTCCTCAGTTTAATCATCAAATGTCAATAGCTTACGAATGACATTAAGGGCCCTAGAATATTGCTTTTTAAAGCTAAAGAAGGTGTGCATCTGCAAGCACTTGAGCAGAGTTGAGCGATGAATTTTTACTCACTACTGAGTCTGTGGTTGCCATCTCTATACTGTTCTTCTGTCCTTTTGGTGCATTTTGTTTTCCCTTGGTGAGATTAACACGCAACATGAGTTTACATGAACGATACCTGGGAGATGAATAAAATGCAATCAAGAGGTAAAATGGCACGATGCAACAGCCTTGATTCGCCATGAAAAGTCGAAATGAAACATAAGTGGTATTCAGAAAGCATCAGATAGCCTCTTATCGCTTCTGGTGTTGTACCACATAATACCAGACATTTACACGGGAACTCTGCCAAAAGTGGTTCTGAGATGCCACAGATGCTCCATCTCTCATGGCTCTCTTGTGTGTTTTCGCCAACAATCTTTTGCAATTTCAGAATTGATCAGAAATCGATGTCACTCACTTCTGCAATGACAGACTTCACATGTGAAACAAGACCTATGCCACTCAATTTACATCAGAAAACAAAGTCCTTACTTTTTCTCGCTTTTGGTCGGTCCTCTAAAGTAACAGGTCTGATTAAGGAGGGTTCTATTGTTCTCAGTGGAAGTATTGGCTTATCTATTGGCTTCTGTTGAAGTTCTAACGGTTTCACAGGTTTTGGCGGCTTCTTTAACATGGCTTCCGGTGCATCAATCTTCATTATTCAGACAAATCACGTTGGTTGATGAAATGATCACCTTCTCTCCCAATTTCAATGCTTTTGGTGGTGGCATTGGTGCGACCTTCTCTTTCTTGGTAAACAATGGAGATGCCACATGTTCTGGTTTGAGTTTGAAGGAAGCATATGAAAGCGTTAAGGCGCCACGATCAGTGGCAGGGGGTTTGGGGAATACAAAAACATTTTCTTGTATTATCTCACCTGTTGAATTTAGATGTTCTCAAGCTTAAAAATTACCTGTCTTTGGATCGATGTTAAATTGAGAAATACTCAGAGGTAAGGGTTGAAAATTCAAGGATGCCATCGAAGCCAGTGACGGATCCCGTGTTGGTGATACTGGAAAATCAGACAATGACAACTTTTCTCCATCTTGTATCATCTTGGTCGTATCTTTCATCAAATTTGTTTCGTTTTATTCAAATGAGTAAGTGTAAATCACAAAAAGTGAACCAAAAGGGTAAAATCTTGGTTTTGGTACAGTTTCAAAATCCCATAAGAAGAACCAGAGATTTCTATTGGTTTTTGAGCGCTCTTAATGCAATCCTAAACAAGATTGAATCACATTTAAGATATAATTAGAATTGGTGTTTCCTCTATAGTTTAGAATTGAGATAAGTTGTCTATTCAGTGCAAAGTCATTCCATTATACCAGTCAGCCTCTAGTGAATATCAGTAGAAGCAAATCAATGCAAATGTCAAGATGAACCTTTGCTTAAAAAATCTTATCAGAGCAAACATGTGACCAAGAAACCACCATCTAAAAACAATACTATCAATGATATCAATATCAATATTGATTCTGATATCAAAGATTGTTAAACAAAAATAATATTGACTCAAAATGCAATTGATTTTATTAAAAACAAAGAATTATTTTTTCTTTTTTCTGGTGTGAGACTGATCACCAGAAGACCCCTTTTCTTTTCTTCTTTTTCTAGGGGGGGACTCTCCTCTTCTAAAGACTCCTCTATAAAGCCTGAGGGACCACCATAGGGCTTCTTCTTGAGAGTTGGAGGATTGAGGTCCTCAGCTTCTTTGTTGATAGATGTAGGGATGGCAGGTATGAGAAAGATGGCAAGACTAATATTGATTATTGATTATTCAATTTGTACACAAAAGAGTTAAAAATGAACAAAAGTACAATGTATCTGCAGTAACCAAACCCTGACATCATTTCAATCAGGAAAAGTCAATCCATTATACCAGTCAGCCTCTGGTGAAAATCACTGGTTGCACAATTGTGCATATGTGAAGATGAGCTGTTGTGTATAAAGCCTCATCAAAGCAAACATGTGACCAAGAAGTATAACAATATTGTCAATAATATTGATATCAATATCAATATCAATATTGATGCTGATATCAAAGATTGTTAAACAAAAATAATATTGACTCAAAATGTAATTGATGTGTATTGAAAACAAAGTATTATTTTTTCTTTCTTCTGGTGTAAGACTGAACACCAGAAGACCCCTTTTTCTTTCTTTTTTCTAGGGGGAACTCTCTCCTTTTGAAGACTCCTCTATAAAGCCTTAGGGACCACATAGGGCTTCTTCTTTAAAGTTAGAGGGTTAAGGTCTTCAGCTTCTTTGTTAATGGGTGTAGGAGTGGCAGGAATGAGAAAGATGGTAAGACTTTTTGAAGGAGCCCAGTGCATTAACCCACATGATGTGAAAATTTTTCCCCATCAGAGATAGGAGACTTGGAGGTCTTGTCTTTGACAATCTCTGTAATGGTCTCCTGACAAGCATCATGAATGCATAGGTCTCATTTTACAGTGCAGATTTCTATAACCATTAAACAAGATTGAAATAGAAAATCAAAAATTATAATTTCAATATTGATATCAATATTAGTGTCTTTATTGAGATGAAAATGAACTTATCCTCTAAACTGTTAGAAAAAGACTCATACTGTGGATTGTTGCACATGCTAAGTAGGAAAAATCCAAGAAGAAGAAACTCAAAGACAGCTGTTGGGGGTTGAAGCCGCTTCAAGTGCGGATTTATTTGGGCACTTTTAACGGCAGGAAATGTCACAGATAATTTTCAATGAAATGGCCTCAAAAATCCCATGAGAAGAACCAGAGATTT
>MZNV01000041.1:0-11905 GCA_002081555.1 Protostelium mycophagum | reverse complement strand
AACTGTGAAAATTTAAAAAAATTCAAATTAAAAAATAGAAAAAATTTCTGAAAAAAATAGTTGGCACCTTGGATGGCTGCCGAAATTCCCCACCTCATTGAAAATGGAAAATTGTTGCACAAACAACAGCAATAAATTGAATTTTCCTCCAACATCAGGATATCTGTCACTGTGATGTTTACGTTAACTTAGCGTAGTTCTGCGGTAACCGATGGTTGAAATTATTTCAAAATTGTGGAGCATTATTGCAATTTTTTTTTTTCTCCACCCATGGGTCACGAATATTTTTCTTCTGGCCAATGTTTTCAGTAAGACGAAATCATTGAGAAGGGAAAATAGTATGTACCAATGATTGACTGACACTTTGGTGAACACCAATAGTTGACTCGCACTTTGCATCTGTGTACATTTATGACGAAGTGTGATGAGAACGAGACCTTGCACCGGTGCACACCAATGGTTGACTGGAGCTTTGCATCGGTGTGCATGGATGATTGACAACGCCATTTCATTGACTTTTACCAAAACCAATGATCAGTCCTGATTAATCATCGGTGTACAACTAACACCCATGCATCGGTGTACACACCGATGATTAATCAGCACAATTTCGTTGGTTTACATACCAAGAAATCCTCAGCACTGCGGATCATGAAAGTTGAGATCACCAATTGAAGACCATCTTCATTGTATAGTTTTGATTGACTGATGACATCACATTGTAGCAATAGTTCAAAGAGTCCCACACTGGATGTACCGAGATAGACAATGAATACATTTCAATCACTTCAATTGCCTCTTTATTGATAACCGAAGATGTGATGCCACTGATCCTCTTCGCTCATTCCGCTAATGTCATGCTGCCCTATACAGTCCAACGGCAGCACCACCTTCTTTCCCTTTGCGGTGAGGAATGCACCCGGCATGTCCTCTTTATTCTTCATGATGTAGTCCGCCATCATCTTTCTGCCGTTACGAAATACTTCTTGTGCGCTGCTGAGTGGGTTCTCTTTGCAATGCCACCACAGTGATCCGTAATTTGGTTCGGCATTGCAGCACATCTGCATGTCTTAGTTTGCAGTTTTTTGTAGTCTAAATGTTGGCAATTTTCGGCAATTTTTCTTTGTTGTAAATCTTCACAACAAACACAACAGATGTCGCATGTCATGACGCACCCTCTCTAATGTGCTGAGATCCGCGTGAACGCCATTCTCCAGCAGCTCCAAGCGTACATATTCCAAGAATGAATCGCCATACTGTGGGGTGAAAAACAGGCTGAATTCGAGATATCTTCTGGCCTCTGCGTAGTCGCCACGAGACATTAAGACCCTCGCCCCCTCGCACCATACTTCACCAGACTTGGGGACCTATACGGATCAATTATTTGGGACGGCGAGACTTGGAGCTGCGGCAAAGCCAATACAAGTGAATGTCTAAAGTAATATTGTTGTTGTTTGTGACGCCGCGAAGCAGCGTGAAAACCGAATGGAAGAATGTAAAACATTTGAGCGGTTTGTCGAAATTACCTGAACCACGGCCTCTTGGAACATCTTCCATTGCTCCTCCGGAGATACTTCTGCATAGAGTCCGACGAGGACTTGCCACAACCTTCCCGTCCCGATGTGGATCTACATCATCGATTAGAACTTGAGAGATCATCGTGTAACATGATCATCGGTTGAGTCGGTTTCGCTCCACACGCGAGAATTCTCTTGTTCATAGGGCGATTTAGAGCTCAGCTCTGCCGGCATTGTGACATTCTGAATGACAACTACTCTCCGGCTTTTTCAGTGTATGTTGGGCCAGGAGAGATGCCACAAAGAGATGAAATATTCAAATGATCATCACCTCTAAAGCCTCATGCGCCAGCTCAATGGCACGGTCTACGTTAAAACACCGCACTTCCAACAGCACGGCCTCGAGGTACAATTTCCATTCCTGAGGTGAGTCCTCTTTAGCTTGCACGAGGATTTTTCTCGCAGAGTCCATATTCATCGACACCTGCGATATGATCAACATCTGGAACAAGAAATGTAAAGATCAGATTCAAAATGTGTGGAACATCATGAAGAAAGACATCAGATCTGCCACGAACCTGTTCCATGCGTGCCCAGTCCAGAAGGACCTGCGCCTTCTTCTTACCTGGCACGTCTGATAAACTTCTCTGCAACAACTTCTGCGCCTTTGGATGTGCAGAGATCCCTCCCTTCACGGGGCTCAACAGCATCTCCGTCTTGGCTCCACTTATCCAGACTTTATAGAGGAGGTTATTTGGGCACACTTGGACGGCACGGACGTAGGCTCTTCTGGATGCCTCCAAATTGCCAGCGCGCTCTTCGAGCTGTGCCTCTTCGAGATGGATCTTCCATCGCAGCTCGCGAGGAATGGACTTGACCGCATGAAGGATAGCCTCTCTCGCTTCGCTGAGATGAATTTTCCTCTCAATGGCTGCCTTCTGCAGGAGTCTGATCAGAGTGAGATGCAGGGGACCATACTTGTGATTTCCTGGTTCGATCAGAAAATGAAGAGTGTCAGGTGGACATACCTGCAATGCCTTTCCTTGCGATCGTAATGGCACCGTCCAAATTATTGCATCTCTCTTCCAAGAGACAAGCCTCTTGAAAGACGTTGCCAAAGTTGGGCACGTTCGTCATGAGGTACTTGTAGATTCTTCTGGCCACTTGGGTCTCTCCATTTCTGGCCTCCAACTCAGCACCTTCAAGCATCATTCTCCAACCCTTCTCAGGTGACATGTCGCCGAGTCTGTTGTTGTCAATCATTGAGTTTGTCATCCTCTTACCGAGCCAAAAGTGATCTGGCCTTGGTCAGATTACCGATCTTCTCTTCTAACTTCATGGCTCGAATGAGAAGGGGTTCGTTATAGGGACAATAAGTCAGTCCACAGAGGAGGATCTCTTGGCATCGGTTCACCTTTCCATAGTCCTCTTCCATTTTCGCATAGTCAAGCCATCCTTGCCACATCCATGGACACTCTCTGAGTGCTTTTCGATAACATGAGCCTGCCGTGTTGAGGTCATTTGCCTTCTTGGCTGCCTCTGCCAAATCGAGCAGACGACGAGCAGATTCTTGAGTTCTAGCGTGATCCTCCTCCATCACTGGCAGAGGTCGCTGTCTTAATTAACCTGACCTCTTCATTATCCTTTCATACCTCTTTACATTGTTGGATCTTCGGCTGGCTCGAAGACATAACGTTATGGTGGATAGCAGGTGGTGCATTTTGGTCGTTAGAGAAGATGCCATGGAATTGCTGGAAGTAAAATGAAGATACGTCCGAGAAACTCTTTGCCCTCCCAACATTTTCTTCAGCATTAGCAAAGCTGAAGGGATCTATATTATACAGAGGTTCCTCCTTAGAGTAGTGAGTTCCATACTCACTAAACCAAGTTTGAGGTTGTTGGTACGCGGCGGTCTGCATCTTTGAGAATGAATTCCCCGCCTAAATTTTGAAAAATCTGACTTGGCGCCAAAACGGGTTTCAAAAATTTGTTCTCAGATGACAGCGAACCATCAGCATGCCCGCGCTTGAGCCTGTAGAATTAGTCAAATTACATCAGTCTCTCGACGAAACACACAGACAGCTGCAGTCTCTATCGAAACATCACAGAAATGATATTTCCTTCTCGACGCCACTTCACTCTGTCAGCAGTAAAGCCAACAATAAGACTAAAACCAATCTTCTTCATGAAAATTCAGATGAGAGGTAGACGTCCTCATGTTTTTTCGAATCATCACCAAAGATAGGTATGATGACATCGATTTGAGCCTCTTACCATCCAATTACGACGTTTCCTTCTGGTTAACCACCAGAAAAAAACAATCTAAAGCTGTAGAGAGGAGAGTGGGTGACCCCGTGTATCTGAAAAATACCACCAAAACAAGCGCCAGAGAAATTCTGAATAGAGGTGCGTCACATCGATGATCTTCCAACCTTCCAATCAGAAGATGATGCCTTTAGGTATCTCCAAGCCAGAGAAAATAGTTCAAAATCCGACAGTTAATGTCCCCTTCACACCGAGTACCGGGTTCGATTCCCAACGCAGCTCAGTCCGTCCCCCAGACCTTCTGTTCAAGAGCGACCCCCGAACACCAAACCACCTCCCTCCATCTCAGCGTGATATTGAAAGAAAGAAGCTGCGGGACCAACAGAGAGAGGAGGCCACCCGCAGACTTCGCGAAGAACAGAAACGTAAAGAGGTGGAGGAGAGGGAGCGCGCGCGGCTGAACGCAGAAAAGCAGATAGAGGAAGCTGACCGCGCCGCCGCTGCGGAGGCCAGAAGGAGGGCTGAAGACAAGATGCTCGCCGATTTGAAGAAATCTAAGCGAAATTTCGTGAGCGAGGAGGATCTCAAAGTCGCGCATTCAGAAAGAGGGATGCAGACAGCTCCGGAGAAGTCGGATCAATATGTACAAGCTCTTGTACAGACACCTCAAGTCAAACGTCAAACTACAACGGAGATACAGACGTCACCAGAATACAGCCACAGATTCACACAAGCCAACACGCTGAACGTTTCTACCGCTTTAAAACATTTGAAGGGGTCAACCGGCGTCCAAACAGCTCCCGAGACGGAGGATAACTGGACCCAATCAGGTCCCACTTTTCACAGAAAAACACCGGGGGCCGACCTGTCAGTCATCGACGGGGGTCTGTACAGAGGCACCCAGAAGTATGTCGACGTTGTCGACGTTTCCCTATCCAACTCCGAGCTATTTTTGGAAGAATCGAAGGTCGAAGTGAAACAGATGGAGCCAGAAACCTTCAATGAGAGCAACATGGAGAAGCTCATCTTGAAGGTCTTATCGGACAACCTCATCAACATGATGAGCGGAAGGAAGGAGCAACAAAAGAAGCCCGAGAAGTCACTCAACGACACGGTCCAGTTCCTGCAGGAGGGCCTCTTAGATGAGATGAGAAAGATGAAGAGTAAGAGGGAAGAGGCGACAGCTGTCGACTTTGGCGTGGATGCCTTCACTCAGAAAGACCTGCCGCCGGTTCATGTGGGGGTGCAGGCTGTTCCGCAGCAGATTTCTACGAGCGAGTTTGCGGTGCAAACGGACGCGCCGAAGCCGGAGATGACCAATGCGGCAGTGCAGAACACCCTGAGATTAGACACAGGTGAAGAGTTACCTTCGAAATGTGCACAAATATCCCCTTTTGTGAATCAGATGGACTCGCTTTGAAGTCCAACAGAAGTGTTAGTTCGCGACAAGCCGCAATGACATGATAAGATCCAATTGTCTGTGGCTCTGACTCATGATGATCTGTGAACATCTTTGGCTTGTATTTCTTCAAACCGACCAAGATTTCATTCGATGACGTCATAATGAAAACATTACTGAATGAAAACATTAATTGACCTCCATGAGGTACTCAAGTGAGCCCGCCGAAGAAGCCCGCTTCCCCACCTAGAAAACCCACAAAAGATGATGAGCTCGATCTGGATCTCGATTCGCTGGATGGTTTGGATGATGACGATCTCTTTGATGATGAGCCGGTGAAGCCACCACCACAGAAGGTCAAACCCCCGCCGAAGCTGGAAACCATAGCACCCCCCGTTGTAGTGCAGCCCCCGCCTCCTCCTGTCATCATAAGAGAGGTGATTCACTTTGTAATTGACCGCCTTGGCACAGCATGTTCTCGAGTCGCTTTGGCTGAAAAGTCCAGGTCAGAGACGCGTCCACAGTTGCTGTGGAGACCAGCAACCAAGACACACAGTATGAGGACCCTTCACCCAAAGTCACCGTCAATATAGACATGCAAACGGAGGAGATCCCCGCACCAGTTAAAGAAACATTTGAGCAAATCGCGCAGACCGAACCCGCTATAGAGGTGGGATCTCTTCATGTTTCCCAAAAACTCAAACACACTTTGGACAAAGTCACAAAGTCGCATTCCGATGAGCCACCCCTCCTGACTCGTTGTAGATTCGGTATACCAGGAAATACGCCGACGAGTCGGAGGATTACTCTTCGGATTACAGCACAAGCTCAGAGTTTAGCATGGGTGAAGTCAGAGACACGACTCAATATAATTATTGGTCAGAAGGGGAGGTCCTCATGATCCCAAAGAAGGACAAGAAAGGGAGGGCGGTGCCAACAACAGTCAGGATGGATCGAGTGACGTATGAGCACGTCCATGCGATGTATGATGACAGAAAGGTCAGAGACATCAGATCCTCCGACCGCATTCGTCCTTTGCAGTTTTAGAGGCAGACACAGCACTGCTGTAGACATAAAATATGTCTTGGAATGCGGCTTTGCAGCCTTCACAATTACATTCATGTCTCATCATGCACAGAAAACAAGATCACATCCTCTTAAACATCATCTGACACCATCACAGAAATCTCCAAACACGTCGGTGGATCACAGCATGGACTCACCACAACTTTTCGAAAACGAAGCGCACGACCTCAGCGACGGCGAATTCCGCGCAGAAGAGAAGAGGGTGGAGAGTTTGGAGAATGGTCAATTTATCACAGTTTTCCGCTGAGAAATAAATGTCTAGTTGTAGACCATGTACTTTGGTGTGGCACTGAATTTTGCATACGATTTGATGACCTTCTGTATAGCATCTAAATAGTCCTTTTCGGTCACAGTCTGGGGTGTTCAGAAATTTTTTAAATTTTCTTGGAATGGAAAATACCTTTCTTCTAGCTCTGATGGCAAACATTCCGGCTTCAGTGCAGACACTGCGGATATCTGCACCAGTACTGTTGGGACATAATCTGGACAAGAGCTCGAATCTGATGTTACGGTCACAGTTCATAGATCTGGCATGGATCTGGAAAATGGTGGTTCTGCCCTCCAGATCTGGCAGTCCGAACTCGATCTTTCTGTCCTAAAAATAGATGTCATTTTTCTTGAAAATTTCAAGTCCAAAAGTAGTTGCAAAATTATGGCGGGAAAACGTACCAGTCTTCCAGGTCTGAGAAGGGCGGGGTCTAGCGTATCAGGTCTGTTTGTGGCCATGAGCACTTTGATGTTTCCTCTTGGGTCAAAACCGTCCAACTGATTGATAAGTTCAAGCATAGTTCTCTGGACTTCGTTGTCACCACCAGCTCCGTCGTCAAATCTGGCACCACCGACGGCATCGACTTCATCAAAGAAGATGATGCAAGCCTTTTTACTACGGGCCATCTCGAACAATTCACGAACCATACGGGCACCTTCATCATTCAGCCATCTTCTAATGTAGAAAAAATGATTTGTCATCGCATACAGAGTGTCTTGCAGCGGGAAATGCCGATTTCAAAATTCAAATAAAAACGTCATGCCACGTCATCGCATCTCACCTTCACCGACGTATTTCTGTACAAGTTCGCTTCCAATCACACGAATAAAGCAAGCGTCGGTGCGGTTAGCCACAGCTCTGGCCAGCAATGTCTTTCCAGTTCCTGGTGGTCCGTAGAGCAGAACTCCCTTAGGTGGGTCGATTCCCAGATTGACGAATCTCTCCGGCTGATCATCTTTCAGTTTAGATGATCAGAGAAAGTCTTTATACTCACGTGTAATAGGGGGAGTTCGACGACCTCTCTGAGCTTCTCAATCTGTTCTTTAGAACCACCGACCTCTTTGTATGTGACGTCTGGCTTCTCCTCTACAGTCATCATGGTGACTGTGGGATCGATCTTTGGAGGCAATGGGATTTGTATCTGATACTTGGTGCGGTCGACTCTTTAAGAAGGTGAATCTAGAGAAGAGGAAAATGAAGCTCACCCCACACGCATACCCTCCTCTATATCCGTTGGGGCCACTTTGTCACCTAATCCAACCACAAATTTGGCGATTTGCTTGACGTTGATAATGTACTTGGCATCGTCACCGCCTGCGTCTATGATTTTAGTGCAACGAGCTACTTGTAATGGTTGTTCTTCTTGCATTAATTGTTTGTCTGCAACAAGATCCCATTGACTTGGAAGAGAGAGACCAGTATCAGACTCTTTGATACCTATATCCTTTGATCAGAACAAATGCCACTGACATTTTCACCAGCATGACTCACCGCAGATCTCATTTACATGTTTGGCCTTCTTTCTGATGTCCTCTTCTGCTGCCTTTATTTTGTTGGTGTATGGACCAACTCCCTAATAGGCATCAGCTAATCAAACCATCCCTGCTCGAGAAACTCACATATGTCTTCAAAATGGCAATATCTCCCTCGTCCAGAGACTTAGCGGGTGTCTCGTCCTCTAAAACCTCTTCACGGTCCTTCTTGTTGCTCATGTCTCACGTTCGAATGTGATCTTTGGTCCCCGAACTGTCTCGTCAGGCTGACGTCACAAGACTCTAAAGTCGTTGTAGTCCGTGGAAAAAATTCAAATGTGATCATATCCAACAAAATCATCATGTCTCTTGTCGCCACTGCCGCGCACCGCTCACAGATGTTGAGCTTATACAGAATGGTGATGCGACAACTCCAAGTGTTTCCATCAAAAAATCGAGGAAAATTGATCGTCGAAACGAGAGAGAGTGAGCTGATGTCGATTCTCTAAAGATTCTCACATCACCAGCGTTCAAAATCAACAAAAATGAGACATCACCAACAAAAATCAAAGCCATGATAGATGAAGCGAGAACGGGCCTCGGTACGATGAATCAATTCGCCAACAACTCTTCTGTATACTTTTGTCAGTAAAGGGGCAAACAAATCAACATTCATTTAAAATGAATTATATTGGTATCTCTTCAAATGCAGTATAAGCTCTCGCCACATTGATCTGGTCGAATGTCCTCCGGAAGGGGCTGTCTTTACAGGGTATTCTGAATCTCAGCCTCTTTATGTTTCTCTGTATCACCTCTTCTATTGTGTTGAATGTGTCTTTGCCTAATATAAATCCGAAATCTGCGGTTCTCTCTACAAGATAATTGTGCACCTTTTTCCATTACAAAATGAACATGTAAAATGAACAAAATGGAACTCACATGAGTCTCATTTGTTCGGACCGTTAAGGCCAGACTCCCAGGCGATGAGTTACTTAGACGTAGAAGATAAGTTCCAACAGGCTGCCGTCTGACGGCATCCTCTGCCGCTTTTGACGTGATGTTTCCATGATACTCTTTCATCTTTAACATTGATGTGATCTGATCATGTTACATTATATAATAATAATCAATCCATCTCACTCTCGTCAACATGCCATCGAGTGGCCCAAAAGTCTTTAATATTTTGTAAAACACCTGGAACCGTGAATAATATTTCAGATGGATTTACATTACCTGTTTTGGGTTCTCGTATTCATCTCGATCATCAGAAAGACCGTATGTGAGAGGTCCTGTTACCTCTAAACACAACAATAAAAAAATTCTCATTTCTACCTAGATTGATGACAAGAGCTTGAAGAGCACGAAACTCATCAGAATTAGGGTCTACTTTCTCTTGAACTATAGAGTAGAGCGCGAAAGGGATCTCATCGACACGTACTTTACTCACGGGCTGGTGATACAAATAAATACATGAATGATCACAATGTAAATGTCTGACCCACCCTCTTCTCAAAATGGTACTCCCAGAGTGAATCGATACCGGCGTCGTTAAGAGGTGTATCCAAAGACGGTCTGTTCTTCCTGCCGATGACTAATTTAGGCATGCCTTCCAGTTCGTCTTCGACACTTGCTGCATTTCTTCAGGAATGATCGCGGCATGTACTGCACCTGTTGGTCCTTGTTTTTTGGTGTCTGTATTTTGTGATTTACCATTGTATGGTTGCCATCCTAATTTTGTCCCAGCCTGATCGAATCAACATGATTTCACCCTTCTTGAAGATGTACCTGATGATCTGTTGGTAGAGGATGGGATGGTGATGGGGAGCGAAAAGAGTTTGATATGGGAGGATGCTGAAGTATGCTTTGTGAATTTGTTTGTTCTGTTGACATGTGAGGAAGTGGGGTTGCAGAAGATGAAGGAGCAGTCCCAAATGATAGAGGCATAAAGGGTGAAACGGGACGATCTACTGGATGACTGTTTGCATGCGCAGCTTTACTGGGTTCAGGAGGTACCTCTTTGATGTTGATCTTGGGAAGATATGATACTGCCATTCTCTTTGATTCTTGCATTAGTGAGAGTTTGACCATCCCTCCTAACAAGGTTATGAGCCAATAAACATTCTCCTATGATACAATGGATGCATTAATAACATTTTTAAAAATGATTTTTAAAGTCAATCAATACCTGCAGGGCTCGGAACAGTGAATCGAAAATGTTCTGGTAGATCTTCGAGTTCTGAAATAATCGTATCTCGGGCCATCGCCAGCGTAGTTGCATCATTTATCTCTATAAATCCTAGAGGTTCATCCGCATCCTCTAAACAGATCGTGAGCATTTTTGGTGGGTCCATCTCGGCTGTATCTTCTCGCTGATGGTTCCTGGGCACTGCGCGTTTGAGGACGTTTCAGGTTGTTGTTCAGCCGAAACTTTCCGTGTTTACAGTGTAGATTTTTTTGTCTGAACGCGATTGTCTTCTTCACCAGCAAAGTCTTTACAGGTAGAAAACGCGCCACGATGGATAACAGAGGGAGAATAAGAGGAGGGATAGAATGGAAAGTGTTCTTGTTAGGAGGTAAGAACCCCTTTCTGATGAAATACGAACTCTTTTTTTCAAGAATGTCATCTCCGCGGTGACAGCGGTGGGTTGTTTTCACTGTGATTAGCTTGCCTTCAACTTGGACAACCTTCAGGAGAGTGGTATGATATTCTCTATCAGTATGAAGAAGCTCGAATTGAAGTAGTGGATCTGTATTTCCCAACCGGGGGAAGCGGTCTGAGGCTTGACGTTTCTTTCACCACGCAGAGACTGTGGCACTGAGCTGAATTATTATTTCAACAGCGTCACAAGAGGCCTGTTGCTGTTGCTCAAAGTACTTTCAATACAAATCATCTACAACACCAAAGGCGAATAAATGGAGGGACAATAAATATATCATTATTAAGATGAATATTTTTCAACTGAAGATCATCAACAAACCAGAACAAAAGATTCTCGATAAGAACAGTTTAAAAATCATTTGTTGATGATTTTTTTGAAAAGCATTATTAAGCAGAGATTACAATTATTGATAATAATCATGAACAATAATGAATAGATGGACACGTCCACTGAGTCATCTTGAGGCAATCAATGAGAAGTGAATCGCTCGCTTTACATGCAATTGAAGGAGATGTTTTCATCTGGGAAAGCCAAATTACAACACTTTTAAAAATGATTTTATTTTGCACCAAACCAAAACGACTGGCTGAGAAGGTAAGACAACAGCACAACTTCAAAGACCCTTCGAGACAATTCTTGAGGAAACAACATGCCTGACCTAACGTCGGTTCTTCAACCTTTTCTAATTATATAACAGCCAGCCCTAATATCAATCTGGTTTGGCCATACGGGGGTAGAGATGTTCACATCAAAGGGACGTGGACAAACTGGCAACCTATTAGAATGGTATATAATGGCTCGGTTCACACATACCCGCTATTCTATTCATTTGGGGTGAAATATATATACTGCTTCATTGTGGACGGAAAGGTGTGTCACGATGGGTTGTCTGCAGCTGAACCGAATGTGTACGGAGGGTATAATAATTATTATTATGGTAAGTGTATTATACATGGACATCATCTCACTGGAGATAGTGGCGAGACCACCTTCCCCAGGACCGCAATTGATGGGGAGCCCTGCGCGTGATGGTGTAAGTTGATCACTTCCAAGTATAATTGTTTCTCATTTTGAAGTCTTCAGGCATTGAATCAATCTTCCGAGCAATTTTACGACATCTCAAACAATTCGAGACTCGTCGTATCAATCGAGGGAGGCGACAACTCAAGCTCGGAGTCCGACAACAGTTCCGCTCAAGCATATCATGGGTCCACCCCTCATGGATCTGACTCAGATCC
>KV920897.1:28879-54934 GCA_002081555.1 Protostelium mycophagum | reverse complement strand
TTCGATGAAATTTCACCTGGATGGGTGTGTCCGACAGAAGACAATGGGGTCTGCTGTACAGGTGTAGTCTTGGCTCTGATATCCCAAAGTACAATCTGACCGCTGTACGTCCCCCCGATGATGAGGGTGGGGCTGAAGGGGGAGAAGAATGCTGACGTCACTGGGGACTGACAGTTGAATCTGGTGAAATTTCAGCGAAATTCCGTGATAATGATGAGTTTGTAAGAAATTGAATTTTTGGCTTTTTTTTCAAGACAAAATCGATTTGGGACTTTACTGCTGCAGCACGAAATGTTGCATTATAGATGACATGTTGTCATGACATCATCATCAACATGCGATCCCCCATGACGTCATGAGAAAATAGTATGACGTCATACCTGTACTCTGGCCTCTCGAGGGTGTTTTGTAAAGACCATAATAGAACAACTCCGTCGGGGTCAGTGCTATTGTCTTCGTTCATACTGTAAGACGCCACAATCAAATCGTTATGCTGCGAAATCTCTCAGAACTTTTCGAGACATTTTGGCGGGAAAATGAGGGATTTGAAATTCGAATACCTTGGGGCTCCAGGCGATGTCAGTGACGGCTCTGTGCTTCGTCCACCTCTCGTCGTGGAATTTGTTCAAAAGTCTGACCTCTCTAGCTCTTCCCTTCCTATGATAATTTCAACATCTACAACGAGACAAAAAATGTCTATCTACAACGAGACAGAAAAATGAAATATAAACTCACAACTCGTCTTGGCCGTCAGTCATTGCGTAGTCGACCATGATATCATACTTTTGCTCCACATAAATAGCCCTCTCTATCAATTTGGAAGAAAACTCGATGAAATTTCCGAATTCTTTGTCGGCAAACAACACCTCGCGCTCATGAGGAGGCAGCTCTACAACCCGTCAAACATCTTCATCTCAACATTAAAAATTCGATTTTTCCAACGTGACGTCATCAGGAAAATTTCGGGAAAATTCACCGTGTAAAACTGGCTTCTCTGGCTCGTTGTTTTCGGGCACTTGCTCGTCCTCTTCATTCTCCACTTTTACATCCTGTACACGTCATAAGAATAATAAATCCATTTTCTGATTTTTGAAATCCGTTTTATTCCAACGTGTTGGCAAGCACAAAGGCTCATTATATAATGTGACGAAACATATTATTATGCAAGATGGTCACAGGGACCGTTAAGACGTTGTTACTCTTGGTATGTATTTCTGCAAACTTGGCAGAGGATTGTATATTTTTTAGACTTTGCCGATACATTTCTGGGTGTATTTGGTATTTTTGTGCAAAACCCTAAACCCCGACCTCAACATCACATAGTTGAAAAACATATTGCAATTAAATATTGCTGTTTTTTTAAGCAGACGAAAACCTTTCAAATTGTAATAAATTTTTTTGGCTTGCGTTGTTGTTTGCAACAAAATAAAATGAATTTTTTCAATATTTGTGATATAAAAGTGACCTTTTGTTTGCGGTTTTGCCGCCAGACGCATTTCTCTGGTGTTATTTTACTTTTGGAAAAAATGTAACAGATTCACAAATCCACTTTTGGATTCTCTGGCATTTTACAACAATTGCAAAGTTACAATGAATTCGGGCTGTTGAAGTCACCTGAGATTGAGGGACTTGCTCTGTAGTCGTTTGTTCCTCCGTCTGAAAAGAGGTCTCGGTTGTTTGAGTCGCTTTTCCATACACTTCTGTGACCTGCATAACGTAAATGACGTCATCCTCTATACTGGTGATATCATCTAATGGAGGCGATAAGAAGAGATGGATTCAAAAGGACCTTAGGAGGAATGTCCACAACAGATACATTCATTTGAAGAGTTAGATTGGCTTTCCTTCTGTTCTACGTTCAGTATCATGACATTAATCAGATATGAGAAGCAGTTATTATCCCCATTCAAAACAGAATCATTTTTGGTTTTTAGGTGCATACCTCGAAGGAGTAATCTGAGCAGTAACAGGAGATGATGATGTCGCTGGTTTAGAAACCGATGATGTCACAGTTGTCTGTATACATCCTCAGATCTACGATATGATCTGATCGATATGTCACCTCTGTATCGGCAGTAGTAGGTGCTGCATTAGACAAGAGTTTGTTAGACGCGAGATTAGAAAGCAGATCATCAACAGTTGAGCTGGATTGGATTATATCCACAACCTTCTCTGGCTGTTTATCGTCTACTTCGGCGATCTGCAGACGTCATCACATTTTATCCGTTCACTATGATGGTCGCGGAGTCGCCCTAAAGACACAGATCGCGATAATTATGTATGTGTATATCAGGCCCACCTTGCCCTTGTTCTTTCTGTATTCTTCGAGTTTCTTTTTCTTCTCTTCGAGCTCCTTCTGCCTCTGTTTCCTATCCATGTTTGACGTCGATATCTCTAAGATGAAGGGATGGTGGAAGAAATGCGGCTCTTGAATCTGCGAGATGCGAAGTGACTTCGTGATTGTAGATAGCACTTTAAATGATTTTAAAAGTGGCGAACAGGTGTACAAGCTTCTTTATGGTCGTCTCGACAGAGAAACCGTTGATTTTGACCTCTTAACCCTGACAAGAATTCTTGGTGTGGTTAGCCTATCCTGATCTCCTCCCTCAGCGCATGACATCCTTCTTGCCTCTGTGATCATGTCAGCCCCAGATTTTCTTTGCAACAATATTTTGGTTCTGAAATTGAGCATGTGCTCACCTGACTTCCAGTGAACAATTTTGTTCTGCTTTAGTATGCATCCTGAAATGGACTTGAGCCATTCCGCTTTTTCCGAGGGATCATCTGTTGCCAGCAAGAGTCCGTCATTCATCGCGAGTAGTTCGAAAGCAGAAGAGACTGTGAAAGTAAGTATTTGTAGAGATTTAAATAGAATAGTGCGTTTTTTTGGTGGTTCTTTATCTACAACATTGTAGATGACTCTGCCGCGAGTTCAAAATCCTTTCGCTATGAATATATATCTCCAGATAACAATGTTTCGAAGTTGTTAAAATAGTATAGATCAAGTATAAATCACAAACGATAAAATAATAAAAGTCACCCCAATCGCTGTCTGGTAAATCGATCAAATATCCCTCAGATAGATCTAAGTATTTTTCAAACTCATAGCTTATTGTTCTGTTCGTCTCTGTTGTAGATGAGGTTCCAGATAGGGAGAGTCGGGGGGTTGTGGCGGGGGGCAGGTTCATCTTGGTGATCACAATTCTATCGTTGAAGAGAAAGACGTGCCGTGTCTTCATTTTCCCGCTTGAAAAGAGACGTAAAGTCCCTTCTTTAACAAAACGTCGGTGTGCGTCCATAAGAACCTGGAGAAAATTCAGGGAAAATTCAGTGACTTTTTTGAGAAGATTACCGGTGCTTTTCCAGTAAGATTCTGTGAGATTTCGAAAACTTTTCTGGCCTCTTCGGCATCCCTTTTTCTCTCGTTTACAATGGTCGCCTGAGTTTGTCACTCATCTACAATGAGACAGTGATTTTACCGTCTGCATGATTTTTTGTAAAGCCATGGAGATATTTTCGAAGTCAAGATGATCCCGCCAAGTGCTTTTATTCAAATTCTGAACATAGTCAGAATGCGAAACTATAAATGGTACTCACAGTTAATAACAAAACGTATCGAGGTATCCTCTGTATTGGCTGTATCAATCTACAACGGTTCAGAATATTGTAGATTTCTGAGAAAACTCACAGAGATTCCAATTGTAATTCATTAAAATTGTTGTCTGAGAGCCACTGTACATAATTGGGGTCTTTCAAAAACATTTGAATCCTTGTAGTGCTCGTCGTCAAATTATTGGTATAACCATGATAAACATTCAATAAGAGATTCTACCACCGTCAGTCAAGAAATATTTTCATCCGAATGAAACGCACCATGGTTAAAAATAGATCTCCCACTGATGTAGACGCTGACCAATTTTGCCATCGTTCCCTCAGACTGGCCAGAAATCTGATGTGAAACTTCGATATCACTTGGATGTCAGAGAAAATCACTTTGATGTCCTGCATAGAGATCCAAGCTTCGGGCTCTTGCGCTATAACTTTCAGAGGCTCGATGTACAGCTGCAAATGGGTGAGTGGAATTTCTGTGAGATTTTGCATACATCTTCCACTTGTTGCATTGCCTTTACGTAAGATTCCTCTGTCGTCATGATCTCTTCGAAAATTTTTGTTCTCTGTCTTTGCATTTTCACTGGAGATTGTCAGCAGATTTATCCTTGTACAACATCACTCACCGCGCACGGCTTTCAATCTTCTGGCAAGCCACGTCCTCACGTGACACTGCGCCAATACCAACACCATGATTCTAAAGTCTGACCAGTCGTTGATGTCAAAACGCTCCACGGCCTGTTCAGTTCACCATACATTCATGGAGAGTCTAGACGTACCCTCCTGTGCAAGATCTCGACTATCTCTTCGACTTCGTTTTCGGTTGCTTCGAGTGACCGTGAGCACTTCTCGGCCTCTGCAATTTCACCGTTTGACCTGAGTTAATAAATCTATGCAAAACTGACAAAATGCTCAAAAATTCTTCTCATATTGGAAAAATTATATAAAAAAACATTCCCACTTCAAAAATGCGGTTAGTCTGGATTCTTTCTTTATCTTTGCCCTGCCATCCTTCAATTTGACATATAGTTCTGTGGACGACAAATGCCCCAGGGAAGAGAATCGATAAGAATATGGAGATGGTGAGCTGCTCCTATAAAGACATTTCGGGATGGAGGAGGGGCATGGGGAGGGGAGGGGACTCAGACAGGGTGAATAATTTCCTGGAAAATTCAGGCGTCATAACGGATTTTTGTCGGCTTGCCACAAATTATCAAAACTGTGGCAAAATGAAGCAACAGTAACCCTACCTTTCAGCATGATCAAAGTCCTCACACACTTGTTCAATCGCGACAGAGATCCCAGCATTGTCTGTAACAACATATCGCCCTCCCCTGTGTCCTCCGAAAACAATCTTAAAACTCGTATCTTTGACGTTCTGTCGGTGTCAGTGGTCGAAATAATTCATGTGTACAAACCGAAGAATGATGTCATCCATCAAATGCATTTTTTGACGAATCTTTTGCCATTCAGGGGATGCATCCAGTGGCGTGATAATATCCTCGTGGCCGTACCTGCCAAAGATTAAAATTTTGAAAAAATTCAGAAGATTTTCGACCTTGTTCCCATCTCTTGCTTAGAGCCCTTCATCTCTGCAGTTGTTCTAACTGTGGATCTTCTGCTGCTCTTAAAGGATCCGTCGTTATTGTCAAAAAATGTCTTTAGGAGTTGTTGTGGCAGGGATGACAGCCCTTCTCCATTACAAGCGGAAGCCTCACAATAATCCCACCTCATTTGCTTGGCGAATTCTTTGCCATTATCCTCCGAAATTTCGCGTGAGTTTGGAGAAATGTCGACTGGAAGAGCATGAATAATATAGATGAAATATAAATTGCTCACTCTTATTTGCCAGAAGAACACCAGGGATACTTGGAAGTTCGCAATGATTTTGAATTACCGACGCAATTAAAGGCAGTGCCAGAAATGACCCTGCATCTACAACAGAGTAGACGAACAAATATACATCGGCCATCTCCCATGCCTATTTCGTGTTAAAAAAACGATATGGTACAATAGATCAAAAATACAAAAATATCGCGGGAAAAGAACATTTTTAAAACTTAAGAAAATCATCAGGACATTAATTTTCATACTTTTCGGTGTGATGTCTCCATACTTTCCAAAGTTCCTGACACCTCTAAATAAGACAAAGTAACCGTTTCGCCTTCGGAATTGAGGGCGGCATCAGCACTCACGACCTTTGATGAGGATGATGTACCAGAGAGAGCGGACACTAGGGTTGTTTTTCCACTTCTCAGCCCCACAACGCACTTCCACAATCAGATGTCATAAAATCATACGATCGTATCACTCACCACATTGATCACCCTCTCTGTTTTTCGTGTTGTTTTAGGTGTCAGTTTCTTAGACAGCTTGTCCAAATTTAATTTCATTTTGGCCTTTGGCATTTCCACAGTTGCAGGCGTCACAGCCTGAGTTTCCATTCCCAGCAATTTAGAAGCTTTATGAGAGCTGTTTGCTCTCTCTTCTGTTTTTCTCGGTGATGGAATGGGTGAATCTACAGGTGATCGAGCTTGACCAGGTATTCCCAACAGCTTAGAAGCCTTAGTCCAATTGTCACCACCTCTCAAGTTGAGATTGGTGGGTGATTCCACCACCATGATCGAGCTTTAGATCAGAGGTTTTCACGGGCCATTGAAATCTGTCGCACATTTATCGCTTCCTGTTGCCATGGTGAAAAAATATGACACGGTTCGTAACGTGAATAAATCGCGCATTACTTTGTTCTACGCGGTTACGCTCATCCGCACACAACATCGGCTTCCGCAAACTGCCGAAAACTTGCTCCTCTCTTAAAGTTTAAGAGATTAAACTCTTACGTGAGTTCTTTGAAAATAGACTGACGAAAGTATAATGAATAATCTCTTCGCTGGTGCATTATATTTAGGGGTTCAAGCTTCAGGGAATCTGTTCAACTTAAACAGAAATGCGACGAGTTCAGAGGAGCTTCGTGGAGCTGTGAGGTGGCACCACAGCTGAAAATTTTACAACTGCTCAAAGGCGGAAGAGCAAGTCACAGCCCCCGATTTTAGCTGTGAGGATCTCGTTTTCTAGAGAAAAAGTCGATCAGAGATGGCCACGCTGAGTCGTTATAAGTTTAATTCTAATTCTAATGGTCGCATCCGACAGCGGGAAAGTGTCTCTGTGCTGAGCAAATAATCAGGCCTGCGACTATTGTAGATTTGATTTCGGAATGTCTACACGCCCACAGTACATTTTGATTATTCGCTCAGCACAGACACTTTCAAGCTTTTGAACTCACAGAATTGAGATCAGCATAGACAGACCTACAACATAGCGTGGCCGATAGAAAAGTATCAAGTTTATTTCCACTGAGTGCACCCCCGCTTTATGAAAGCACAAGACAAATAAGGTAAAACAAAAACGAGGAGTTTCTGAAAACATTGTTATCATTCGAAACGTTGAAGTATTTGAATCAAGTCCTATGGTGCTCTGAGAAAACTCGGGTAGAACTGGTGAAAGTCTTTGGTTTTGGAGCAAGAAAGTATTTATGCCCACAAGGTGGCCCAGATGTTGATGAGTGCTACACAGCAAGACTTTAAAGATTACTTTCTTGTTTTCAACCAGCGCAATCGAGAATAAAAGGAGTATTTTTATTTATTGCGCTTTCCACCCACTAGAGTGGATATGAATGAAGAGCAGATGGACGAACTTGACAGAAGGCAACGTGGTGTGAGAGATCTGTTGCGGTTCTCGCAGATAGAGGAGGAATACGCTATAGAAATAGGATTAGGCCCACGAACCTGGATTGTAGAGGACTCCCAACTTGTTCTGCAAGAGATTCAGATTCTTGGAAGAGACGTCAATCGACTTGGATGGGATGGGCGAACTCCTATTGAGCATGCTATAGACAGGGGATATGCAGAGAGTCTGCTTGTGCTGCTAAACAACGGGGCGGCGATGGTTCCAGCGCGTTATTACAACGGACACACAGGAAGGCCTTTGGTGATACGAGCAGCTCAGGGCCCATTTGGGAAAAGAATCATTCCAATACTCATCTCACGTGGTCTAAATGTTAACGAATGTGAGGGAGATATCTCAGCCCTATCAGCTGCTGTAGCAAACAGAAGATACCGATCAATGAAAGCCCTTCTCAAAGCAGGCGCAAACGTCAACTACCAAGATACATTAGGACGTACAGCTCTACATATGGCCTGCACAATGAAGTATAATTCCGCAGAATTTGTAGAGATACTCCTCAAATACAATGCTGATCCCAACATCAAGGACAATAATGGACAGGACCAGAAGCGTATTTTAAGGAATATTATCCAGAACATACTCTGCAAACAAGGATTTTGCTGGAATTGGCAAGAAAAAACGTCAGGCGTTAAACAAAGTGATTCATTATGTATTTTTTTTCCAAAATCACCATTCTCTACTCTATCTTTTAACAATTAGAAAAACTACGATTGTTGCTAGCAGATCCAAGAGCAGACCCTTCTGCATTGGATAATAGTGCGATAATACGTGCTTCAGAAATGGACATATAATTAAACTATTACTATTTGATGTAAGAGTTGTAGACCCACCGTGTATTAGAATGGGATACTCACCGGTTGGGGTTTCTAGGCTAAAATATATAAAGTATGGTATACACATGTAATATTGCCCTAATTTGTTTCTCACTAATCTGGAATCGTAACCCAATCTATTGGGTAATTTATCTCTTTTTGATTTCGTTTGCAATGGTGGTAAAGCTTCTCCTTCATACTTCCAAAATGTTGGAAAGAACGCTCCCGCTTTCCAATATTTGTTGTGTATTACAATCGATTGTGTCATGTCTTTTCTACTTCTATATTTAATCTCGAATTGTGTGGTACCCTTGGCAAAGTTTGTTTGATACGCCTTGATGACGTCGTTCATCGCTTCGTCTCTAATGTCAAAGGGTACGTGAGTGACCCACTGATTGTTATCTTGAAAATTCTCGTTGTTGACGTGTTTACTTCTCAAATACTTCTTTACTAGTACTTCTTTGAGGGGCTTGTCATCTTCTATATCTTTTTTGATTCCATTTAATACTCTGTTGTATGTCCATCTGACTGTTCCGAACCACGCATCCAATACTTTCTTCTGTTCCAGAGAAGGATACACTCTTATTCTTATTGCTTTTTCCGCTGGAGCAGTCTTCTTCTTGTCATCTTTCATTTTAGTGTTGCCTTTCTTTGGATTTAGGGCTTTCTTTTTAGGCAATTTTGCTATGACTTCTCCGTTTTTGTTTGGTGGAGCATAATCAACACTCTCATTCTTATCCTTTTCAGTCTTCTTCTTCTTCTTCTTGTGCTCTGTCTCTGGATTGGAGATCTTTATTTTCTTTATTACCGATTTTTCTTTTCCTTCTATTCGCCTGCTGCTCTATTGCCGTTATTCCTTGCTCTCATTTATGATCATGTACATCGCGGTTTGTTACCGTAGTTATTCCGGTAGAAAGAAGCTCTGAATAACGCAATACCTATGACCACGGCTTCAAGCATCAGCCCACAGCTTGAATGAGGCATTGGTGTCCGCACCTGACCGAGCTCCAGTAGTGCTATACTTTTAATGGAAGTGAAATTGCAATCAACAAATGTAAGATGGACTTAGGAGACTCTGACTTTTATCTCTAGAGTGTCGTTTTCTTTGATTTGGTAATCAGAAAGGAGGCCAGCTGATTCTAACTCTCTATCTTTGAATTTAAAAGCGAGAATTTGTGGATTGCCTCCAAACGTGCCGCTATGTGTCTTTAAGATCTCCTTCTCGATCTAATACTTTAATCAAAAATTAGTTCATTGAAGTAACCACATACATCTCCCATTGTCACACTCGATTCAATCGGTAACGGAAACGTATACGTCTTAGGAGCAGTCTCCATGCTCTCTATCGTGGCATTGACGTGGATGATCATTCCGTGATTTGTTTTCATCTTGAAATTTCGGCAGTTGTAGACAAATTCAAAATTTATTAGATGACCCCCGAATACGCATCTGGGTTGTGGGCTTCCACCTCTCTTAAACTCAACATTGCAGGTGATATTGTTAAATTAGACACCTCTCTCAACACTTGAGCGATTCCACATCGTGCTGATGGCTGCGCATTACAACTGATTTGGTCATTTGAGGAATCATTTCAAGACAAAACTCACCAGGACGTCACTAATCTGTCTACTTCTGCATGCCCTGTGTGTGGAATCGTGGTGTCACGTGAGGCGTTTCGATTCTACAACGAGTCAATAAAATCATTCTATGACGTCACTCACTCTGCCGTCTTCTGAAAAGGGGGTCGTCCCGTCCATCGTGATTTCCCTCCAAAAATCAGTCTTCTTCTATCTTGAAGAATCTATATTTCCAAACCCTCACCAGATGAATGCACCGAATGAATAGATGTCAGACTCTACTCCTTTCAAGTCACCTCTTAAAACTTCTGGCGCCTTTCTCGCGTCAGAAAACTGCTGCGGATAAGATTTGAATTACCGTCCACGGTTTCATGTCCATAGGTACTGCACTTGCAGACTTCTCGGACAGGTTTCTGGCGCTGCCAAAGTGACTCAGTTTGGCAGTATCCTTATGTATCAATACCTTGAAAGTTCAGAACAATTTGATTTTGTACATTGAATATATTTTGCGGTTGCATACCGCGTATATCAGGTTAACTACCGCAGTTCTTCAAGTTTGCAAAATAAGAAATCAAAATTTGTCTTACATTTTTTGCACAGATGCTCCCGTGCACAATCTGATTGACATGAAGATGACATATGGCTCCAACAATCTGTTCAGCCCTGCATGACGTCATCATTACGATCATATCCCATTATGAACAGGGTGTACTCACATGTACATTTTGAGACCCAGATTCAGCTTTTGACCTCTGACATATTCTGACATGTTGGTGCTTAACAGTTCCAAAATCATGCAAGGATGTCCTTCATCCATATAAACCCCGAAATACGTAACTATGTTGGGATGCTGGATATTCTATGAAAGTTCAGTCAAATATCTGGCAGAATGGTGCTCAAATATTTGTGCCGAGATGTCTCAAGAGGATATCAGAGTATGACGTCACCTGTAGTATTCCGGCCTCCAAAGCGAAATTGTTACGCTTAGAGTCCACCTTTCTTTTCACAGCTACAGGTGCCCCTAGATAAGCAGCTCTAAACACTTGTGACGAATTCCCAGAACCAATCTTCTCTTGTACATTCACCTGATGACGTCATCACGGGGATAAGCTGATGGTAATATGTGGTTAGCCTTGCAGCAAGCCGATCTATCGGTGCGGCAAAGCCACAATAGAATATTGAATTTTTGGATCTTTTTGGCGGTTGTTACATGCCGCCATCCCTCGTTAATAACCGTGTTCGAAACCCAAATGTTTACCTCGTGTGATTTGATTTTTGTATCCTCTAAACGCAAGCATAACTCCACGGCTCTTTCGTGTTTTTGGTCAGACTTCAAGGACTCTCTCTTCCTGTACATAATGACAAGTGTCAGAATGACAACCATGACTGTCAAAATGTCAGAATATTCTCGGGCAGATAGGTCAGTTCGGAGAACAAAGATGGAGAAACGTCACATACCTATCAGAGCCACACCCCCTGCTACACCTGCTATTATGGCTATCTTTTGTACAGAACGTCCTGATGCCTGAGCACTTGGAAATAACTGAAGATTCAATGAGATTTCAATCAAATTTCACGAACAAACCTGTGCAGGTTTCGCACCAGAAGTGAAATTCGTCAGATGGTTACTGAAAGTTCTGTGAATTCTCCGTGAAAATTCGAGTTTGGTCTTACCATAGGCATGTGACATGTGTCATATTGACATTACCAACATGACATCCGTCAGTGTTCCAATCGTTGGAGAGTTCGTCATAATACAGACATAATATGTCAGAAAGGTCCTGTGGCGGATTGTAGATGGGCAGAACGATGATGATATCATTTGTGGCATTGTTGACCTGTGATGACGTCACTACACGTCATTATACATTTACAGGTATATTTCAATTCCGTGAAACACAAGGGGCGAAGAAAATCCACTACAATATTGTACACAAATGATATCGCGATATCTCAAGAATAAAATAAGACATCATGAAGATCACCTGAATCTTCTGTCCGTGAGCGTCAATCAATGACAGCCCAAATACTGGAGAATAAAATACTTGTTGTGGAGTCTGAGCTGTGCCTGACCGTTGTAGTTGGGTCAACACCATGAAGGAGGGGATTGCCTCTTTCCATTGAGTATTCTTTACGGTCGCCATGGTGATTGTAGTGGAGCAATTTCGGATGTTCAAGTTGTAGTTTTGGAGATTTTGTTGTTGTAGATCGTATGCGGCTACCTGAGGGGGTTAGAAGTGTACATTTGTCGACATTTTCCATTGAAGCTGGCCGTTATGGCTCAACCACAAAGTAGAAGGAATCGGTGACGTCATCGTACCTCCCCCCCTGTCAGATTGAGGGAAGTGGGATTAGTTGTAGATGGATCCATAAATAGAACAGGGATATATTGGTAGATCTCTTGTGCACTAGGAAAACCGGACTGAATCGATTAGAAGTTAATACTGGGATTTCCTCACCAGTTTTGAAGAGGATGTGCTATTTATAGGTACAGTGTATGATGTTGTAGATGAGGTTGCAGATGAGGTTGTAGATGAGCCCGTAAGTGACATTATTACGCTTGTATATTGAGGTGAGGATGAGCTTGTAGATGGTTTTGTAGATGACGTTGTAGATTGTTTTGTAGATGAGGTTGTAGATGGTCTTAAAGTAGAAATGGGAGAAGAGGTGGTAGACGAAGTAGAGGATGACGTTGTAGATGACGTTGTAGATGACGTTGTAGATGAGGTTGAGGACGTCTGTGCGGGGGTGGTATTGTCGAATATTGGTGTAGTACTGGGCCGATAAGTGAATCTTAAAATCACATATGCAAAATACAGTTTGAACAGAAGTTTCTGTGTGAAAACTCACGAGCATGACATCCCCGATGTCAGAGTCCCACAATTATCCGAAGTTACACCGGATCCGATGACCGGATTTCCGTTCATCTCCGGAGAATTATTCTTTCGAAAATTCGTATTTGCAATGGTGGTGGGTGCCTGGAAATTTGCCGCGGAAGCCTGGCCCCCGCCGGCAGAATTTCCGAGGAAGTTTGAATTTGAGAGCGAACCACCTCGTGTGATGTCAGCACCATGTCAGTGTCATGTCAGTGTCATGTCAGAATTGCCGTGAAACAAAAACACATTGATACTTCATCATTTTTGTGAAATAAAGATGCGTTTGTGCCACATCTATCCATGTCTTGTGTATGTTTTTGGTAATCCTCATGGAGAATAGATAAATACCCTGAGCGACAAGAGCACCCCCCGGGTATGAGCCGGTATTCATGTTATAAGCGAACCAACAGTTGCTTATTGTGGCTGTTCCTGTCATATATACACCCCCTGACAATGTCAAAACATCAAAAAAACTCTCAAATGTGTCAGAAACATCGACATGTCAGACGTCAAAAATGACATGTTGTCACCTCCTTGTGTGGAGGCAGTGTTATTCCTGATGCTTGTTTGTATGATTGAGAGAGATGCTGCAGTCAAAGCACCTCCATTCCTGGCTGAATTTCCTTGATAAATCAAATATGGTCAAGATGTGCAAAGTGTATTGTTTGTGGTTGCGGTTATTGCATCGAATGTACAATACAGAAGGTTTTAATACTTGATTGGCAGTGTATTTCGTGTTTGCTGTAATAATACAATACTCGCCAAGTGGACAGAATGCACATGACCTTTGCGGCAATGCCGCAAACAAAACGTTTATTTTGGTGCGACATCTCGAGTTCATTCAGGTACTTGGCGTTTGCGGGCAAATACTCTCCGAGAATACACACATAGGCAGCTCCAAACAAACTATAGCTCCACTTATGGTGGTATCAAGACGTGACAGCAACAACCTATAGAACGTTCTGGTGAACTTTGTAATGTTTTCACCTTGAAAAACACAACCAGTGACGGACGCGAAGGTGGTGGCCTGAAACCCCCCGCCATTCTCTGTGACGTGGTTGTTGTAGAAGTATGATGACGTCATATTGATTGTGCCGGCCCCGATACCGCCCCCATAATTTCCCCCAGAATTTCCGGTGAAAACTCCCGATTGGACCGTTACTATGCCAGAGTTTGAAAAGATGGCCCCTGGGAGCTTCAGTTTTGGCGGGAAAATTTGAATTTGAAATCTCACCACCAGCTACAGCTGCGGTATTCGAAGTAAAAGAACTGGTACTGACATTTACACCTTGAGACGAGTAGATCGCGCCACCCTTCTGTGTCGATGCTGAATTTGCCGTGAAATTTCCATTGTTCACAAGAACCGTCGAAGTGGCATAAATACCTCCACCTGCGACCGCAGAATTGAGATAAAAATGCGAATCGGTGATGCTTATTGATGGAGAATATATGGCTCCTCCAGCTGGGCCACCCTGGTTATTGTTGTAATCTGACACATATCACCAACGATATCTCGTCATGACGTCATCCTTTTATCGTTGTAGATGGACTCACCACAATCTACGGAAGTGACTGATGATGTGGCATATATTGCCCCTCCACCATTTGCATTGTTACAAGAGTTGGATGTGAATGTGCATGACGTCACATAAACGTCTTTCCCATAGATAGCACCTCCATTGCTAGTTGTTACCTCGTTGTAGTTCAGTCTTTGTATGGTTATATGATGACGTCACTCGATTACCATATTATTGAGGAATTGTGATGACGTGGCATATATGGTGTATCCAAAAATAGCACCACCTCCACCACTAGGTCCACTATTAGCTACTGAACAGCCACTAAAGGTGCATGACGTCACGTTCACCACCGCACCCGTCCCAGTACACTGTATGGCACCTGTCAAAATCAACATTTTCCCGCGCGATTCAAAATTCAAATACCTCCGTTACTGTTCAACCTTGATCCAGAGAAATTGCAGCCATACGCGGAAACCGATGAGTCTGTTATGATACTTTGTCCAGTGTTGGTGCTCGAAGTCCAATTCGAGGAAATAAATGAAGAAGTACACCCCGAAATTTGCACGACTTTTCCGGACTGAGCAAAGTAGGAGTTGTAGACCGCCAAATTACCTGGTAGGGGTGAGAAAATTCGATGAAAGCTTTGTGAGGTCGTTGTAGTTTGCGACTGAGAGGATTTTTGTGGCAAATTATTTTATTTTATGTTTAAAACGGCAAGACAGTTGTGAAGCCGCAGACATAATCACACTCTGACATGTGATCCCAAAAGACTTTTGTCATCTGATTTAGAATTTTACATACATGATGACCCAGATACGGTCAACGTGTTGGAGAAGGAGCAATTGTTTATCGCCATATTGCTTACGGATGTTACAGTCACTGCGGTTACAAATTTCCCGCCTTGAACAGTGAGCTACAAATGATCAGTATCGGGACATAAAATGTGTGCGACTCTGTGATTGGAGTGGTGAGTTCTATCAACAGTGGAGACAGTCTTTGAAGACGTTCCGACCACAAAGCATCATGGTGTCCTTATGTTTATATGTTTGTATGATTATATGATATGAACCATGATATGATCACCTGGACGAAATTTTGCCATGTCACAGTCGCCAGTGAAAAATAAGACGGGTTAAGAGAATTGACGATGAGGTTCTTTGTGGAAGAGCCATCGATGGTAGTTGATCCTGGTACACTAGAGTCCACTATAATAGTGAATAAGGCGCAGGTCTGTGAAGAGATGCTTGACCATGCTGTTGATTGTTAAAAAGGTGTCGGTGATGACATTATTCTTCACCTCCACTCAAAGATCCCGTCGAAGAGGTAGAGGCCTGGCACGGCACAGACACAACTAAAGAAGGCAACAGAAACAAGATGAAAGCGTACCCCAACATGCTCTGCATGATGTCCGTTGCCTGGAAGTTTGTAACCTGAGAAGTGAAATGAGCAAAGGCACGGTTGTTACCGTGAACATCACCTGATTCCGTTGTGTATTTGACATCTCCCGAAGGTATTCCTCTTAAGGAAAGGTGATGTAGTAACTGGTGACATGTACAAATGCGTGTCCGCCAGGTCAGTATAAGTGTTGAAGGTAACCAGAATTCACACTTGATCATTCGGACAATATAAACACTTGATAAGTTAAAGGGATATCAGAAATTTCATGGAATTTCCGTAAAATTCTCAGAAAACTCGTCCAAGACAAAGTTGTTCTTGACTCTTGAAAATATTGCAGGATTTGGTCCATTTCCCAGTTCTCGGTAATGAACACGTTAACTACCGAGATTTTTAACATGGTGCGGGGATCTGACCAAACTCAGCTATCCTGGAGCAAGATTTTTATCATAATACAATTATTAATTCTTCTGTTAATTTGCTGTGAATTTTATGTGAATTTTCAGTGATGGTGTCCACCCTCCTCGCATCTACAACTCCTCGAATTTTCATCGATATTTCTCCTTTTTTCCTGATTTCTGAACCATATGATCAGGTTATATCTCTCTCCACTCTTAATCTTGTTGGCGCCATGTCTGTGCTCGCCCAAGTGCACAATACCCAGACCTATAAATAGATCATCATGGTGATGACGTCATCATACGTCACCTCTGACGTGGTCGAACTGAAAGTTTTCGTTGTGAGTCGCGGGGTCCTGCAGCAATCCTCTGAAATAAAGCGATCCTCCTTTTACTTTCAACTTGATTTTCAACTTGAAATTTTGTGATAATTCTTGGAATATTTGTCGTTTCATTTGTTTGAAACGTTGTAGATGGACGAGATGTGTCAACGAAATTTGATGGAATTACCGGTGAATTCTCGGCCCAGACAAAAGTTGATCGTGACTTCTGCCGCATCGTAATGAAAATCCAGGTCTTCATCTTCACCGATCTTGTACTCCACCTGTCAAACATGTCAATTTGACACGTATCATGATGTCATTGAGAAGGGTGATGACGTCATTTGATGATGGTGAAGAGATTGATTTTGCCAGATGAGAAGATCATGTCACTACAACGCGCGAAAAAATGTTAAAAATTTTGTCACAATTTCTTAAATAAATTCATGGAAATTTCGTGGCTCCATGGCAACATCAAATCTGCTTTTACGGAAAAAATCCAAAGTTTTGTTCAAAGCAAAGTCAAATTTATTTTCCGCATTTCACGTTCGGTAATTAACGTGTTTATTACCGCGAACTTTTTGAGGAAGCACCACTCATATTTTTTTTGCAATTTTTCATATAAAATAATTTTGCAAACATAAAAATAGATTCGTTACTGGGCAGAAGAGAAATACTTTTAAGAGCTGTGCAGCTGCGGCTTTTGCCACAAAGAAGTCGTCCCATAATGAAGAAACCGCAGAGTGCTCTTCTTCTGAAAGACGAAGAGACATCAACACAAGATCCTCTTTATCATGTCAATCATCCGTGATGATTTCGCCGCCATCAAATGTGATGTCGAAATGATGATGACGTCATCGAGATTCATTATGACATCATCGTGACTCACTATGAAAGAATGGTGAGAGTCCAACTTTGCCCCGATGTCCCCGTAAAAAAGGGTGGCAAACGGCTTTACGTACTTCAACAAATCCAGAAAAAAGGTATCAAAACCGATTTCTTCCAAGATAACACCATAGTTGTTCATGGAATTAGGTCTCTGCGAATGTCAGTTGTAGATACGGTTGTAGATGGGATTATGAAATTTCCAGAAATTTCACCATGACGGGGAGGCCGGAGCGCTCGAAATTGTCGACTTCTTCAATTAAATCACTAAATAATTAATTAAACTTTCTTTCACAATTTAAAGCTGTCACATTTTATGTGATATTTTCGCGAAATTTCGCTGAAATTCACCTGCAGAATTTATCTGTAAGCATTCTGAAGCTGTAGATCCCAGTATCCGTCTCCTTCTTGAAATATTCTAGAATCTTCTCCTTGTTGCCTGACGTCATCGCTTCAGCGAATCCTTTTACGAGTACATCCTGTATGATTCAGTATGACGTCATCAATCATTGTCTAGAAAAATTTTAATATATTTGTCATTTTCATTCAGAGTTTTATTTTGCAAATTAAAAGAATGAGGATTCCGCCAAAGTTAGTTGCATTTAAGTATATTGAAAAATTCTATATGACAAATAGATTTTGTACAGAGGCGCAAGCCGGCGAGTACCTAACCAATTGAACCAGTTAATGAGAGTTTTTACAAGAGAAAGCTCAATGAAGGATGCCTGTGACAATTCTTTTTGCTAAAAAAATAATAAAATATTAAAAATGAAAAAAACTATTGGATAAAGTATTTGTGAACATCACCTCGCTGAATTTAAACATCTCTGGTCTTTTCGGTTTATAATTGTCCTCTATAAACTTCCTTCTCTCCATCTCCATCATCTTTCCCTTGTCTTTCAATGCATTTTGGTGCTCATGGAACATCTGATGTCTCTTCTCGGGAGTGATCTTCTGAGTTTCCTGTGTTGAATGAGCTGTCCATAATGGAAGTTTGTTTTAGGCATCTTGCATCTTCAGCTCTGCCACAAGATGACTTAAGATCAAATAATGTCTGATCATAAAAAGGACCTCGTCATCAGAATCCATTTTGTCCAGATCTTCCTCTGAAACTACCAGATAAGTGGCTTTAGAGGTCAATTGGGAGAAGTCTGTGACCTCCTCTCCCTCTTTCTTCTCGACAATGATGGGATTGGGTGCTTGAAATAATGTCTTCAGATTGTCTTTGGTGACAAGCTCTTTTCCAAGTCTGTCATCTTTAGACCAGCGGTGTCAGCAGAGGATATCTTTTATCGAGATGATAAAATGTGTGGAACGGCGTAAAAGATCTACCTGATGCTGCCACATCCTAATGTTTCCAAATAGATATATTCCATGTCTCTTTCGTGTTTGTGTTTGGGTATGTGAAGTCACTTTTCAGTTTGTGGTTTTACAACGACAAACAGTCCTGAAATTTCGCGACAACATCAGAATCGATTCACACACACAGAAAATGCTCCTTCATACAACTGTCCTATCTATATATTCTCCCATCATATCCAGCAGCGATCGCATCAAATCTCGTTCCGTGCTCTGCACCCAAATCCTCCAGCGAAGACTCCAAATCCAGGACATGGTAATTGTATGTCAAGTGGAATTCGTCCTCTCTCTTCTTGATGTGTTCTGCATACAGCCTCTTTACGTCCCTAATCGTCATCTGCAGGTTGGTCGTTCGCATATGAACTGTCCTTCCATCCATTCCTGTGCAGTACATAGAAATGCCTTCTGCCGGAATGATCGCCGGCACTTTCCCTGATCTCAGGAATCCGTTACTTGTTCGCAGATTGGGACTTGTTGGATTGGAATTTGTCTCTTCGAATGATGATGTATCCTCTAAAGTCGGCCAGAACTCAGCTGGAGGCTTTTCTTTAAAGGCTTCCTCATACGCGATCAGCGTTCGTTTGTATTGACTTGATGATGGACTGCAGGTGCTCTGTCTATAGTGCATTAATTGACCAAAGAGGTCATTGCACAGCTCGTAGTATTCTTTCAGATCTTTAGCGTGTTGTTGCCACAGATTGTCGACTTCTGGACTGGGCATCAGTGTTTCTGCTCGGTAGTCTGCCGCTTTAAATTTGAGCATCAGAAACCTCGTGTACTCTCTCGCCAATTGGAGGTCGTCTGTGTATCTCATTCCGAGCAACATGCTGAGTATTGATGTTGTTGATTACTGTATGAGCTTGAAAGAATGATGCGTTGGAAGCTCGTTCCGCGGTGGTGAATGTCAGCCATGAAAAAGTTGGGTCGTTCTCGGTATTCTCGAAAACCAACTTCCGGTGTTCTGAGCGACCCCAAGAACTTTTCACGAACGTTCGTCTTAATGACCTTTTGAGCATGATCAAGTAAAGAGGGTCAATGTTTCGAAGAATTGTTCATCTAGTTCTTGAAATTTGGGGTTGGGTACCGGGGCATGTTTGTTCTCAGACAATGACATCGCCTCGTGCATCTGTCTACTAAGATGATGGAGATGTCACAGTAGTAATTCACAATTTTGGAGGTGATGGAGATCTAAACTCCGGTGTTATGTTGATTGCATGGCAAATAAAATTATCGCACCAATATCAAAGATGATCGGCTGGTAGATCACATGCAAGTCTATAAGTGGTCCAGCTTCACTGTGCTGACAGGTACCCGAAGTTCCAAATAAGTTTATTTTGGTTCAATGGAGATCAGATCAGACAAAAGTATTCCCTTTGCCCTCGAGATCCTCTCGCTCAGTTTAGCAGAGCACATGGCAGCCCTCTCGGCATTGATCAACTTGGTCAACATCCACGTCTTGAAGTTGTCGCTCTTCTCAAAAATGGGGGGGTCAGGCAGCTGTGGTCCGAAATTCTTGACCTCCTCTTTGAAGACGGGTTGGACACTGTGGGTGTGAGTTTGTCTCAAAGTCTGAAAGAGTCACCGGTAGAATTGTAGACGACGAGAGGCTCCTATGGAGATCTTCGGGCGAATTATTGGGCTCTCGTTGGGGGACAGGGGGGAGTCGGGGGTGACTACAATGTACACATCTACAACGCGTCAGAATTCTTGTGCTTTTGTATATTCTAACGATGTTGCGACTTTATCACGTCTAAAAACAATCTCTGGCTGCAATAAAAAATGCCTGCCCAAAAAATACCAGAAGGTATCCCCAAAACCCTAAAAAGTGCAATTGCAATTCTGTGGCGAAGCCGACAAAAACACCCACTATCTTAAACCCTAAACCCTCACGATTCATTTCAGATAGCATCCAAGTGGGGTTAAAAGGAGGTGCCCCTTCTTCTTGAAAGACAATGACCACGAGATCGTTTCCAATGTGCCTCTTTCTCTCTAACTGCTGTGGGTCATTCTGCTTATGTGGCAGAAGAGGCGCCACCTGGGATTTTTAAATTTTGAATTTCTTTTGTTTTTTTGGAAATGGGAATCGCCTACGTGGAACATGATTTCAAAATTAGAGTGTTCACAGTGGTATGAGAATGGTCCGGTATCACCTGCGAAATCTCAACGAAATTTCAACTTCTTTTCGTCCATCATTAAGTCAAAAAATGACACGAATTCTGAATTTGAAAAAAACATGAGAAAAATAATTCCATAAAAATAAAATTAATTTTTACCCTTGGTGCTGAGTCCACCAGTGAAACGGGGCCAGTCTTTCATTTCTATTTTTGTGGCGAGAAAATTCATAAAATCGTCAAAGTCTTGACTGGTTTCATCTTGAAGAAGGTAAATTCAAGTTGAAAATTCAAGATGAAGATTCAAGTTGAAGTCATTCTGGGAACAGTGACGTATTTATTGTTGCGGATTTTCAGAGAATCAGCGGATCAAAAATAAATGAAAATTCACAATGTAATAAAATATCCTTACTATTATTGTACATCATCTCTTCGCTGCTTTGGTTTCTTCGTTGGTATAAAACTCCAAATTTGAAATTCTGTTGTCTAATTCTCCCCTCATAAGCGAGTAATCTTTTCCATTCAGATTGTAGAATGATGTGACTTACGTATTTTTCAATTTTTCGGATGTGAGATGGTTAATCAGTGAAAATTCGGGGGAAATTCACTTTTTAGCAAAGTCAGGAGTCCTCAGCAGCGGAACATTAGGAGGTGTATTTTTTCCGATGGAGGAGAGCATCGCCCTGTTTACGTAAGTTGAATCGTTCTACAACTCGTATGGTCTATATTCAGATCATCTACAATTCATTTCACCTCGTGGATCCTAACGCATAAACATCCTTGAAGATATTGGGTTGCATTTGAATGAGACTACGGAAAAGTTCCTGAATATTCCGAGCAGAGCACAACGATAGATAGTCATTCTACAATGCGTCAGATTCTCGTGCGCAACATCAGATGCGCAGATGCGTTCGCAGATGCTGTATATTCCGAAGCGCCAAAAATATATTTGGAAATCCCAGAAGAAAATTCGCAGAAAAATCACCTGGCTGTTTCTAATGAGAACGTTGGCCGTACGTAACTCTGTTCCACGTTCTGGGAAGGGTGGAGATATTACGACGAGGAGTGCGTCGGAAGTGCCATTCTTGCTCGTAAACATCGTGAAGATCTGATGGTCTGAAAACGTCAATTGTAGATTGATTTTATTTTTCTGATTTTGAAGTTTTTTATTTGTCAAGATTTCAGAAAAAAATTGAAAAATTCCAAAAAAAAAATCTTGAAATATCATCAGAGAGAACTCGAAATTTCAGAGAAAATTCCTCACCTTTTCCGTGAAATTGTAGTGTATAATGGGGTGTATCATTCCCCTCCTCAATTAACAACTGCTCTAAGCTTTTACGCATAAATTGTCGCAGTGGCGGCTCTGCTTGGAATACGGACTGTTGTAGATCAGGTCAGAAAACTCGAAGAAATTTCAACTCACTCTACGTCTGTACGTGGACTTGCTGGCAGTTGTAGATGCAGGGAGGGATGCGGATAGTTTGTTCTCTTGTGACACGATATTCTCCTACCCTCAGATTATGATTTTATTTTTAAATATAAATTTATGAAAAATTATTTTCCCAACAAAACCACAAAACAAAAAGTTTTAAAAAATGATTGATTTGTAAAAATTTTCGCAAAAAACACGAAAAACCGCACAAAAACCAAAAATACAAAAAATAATTATATTTAATTTTCTGATCTACAACTGCAGGGAAGACTTACCGTCTTGTTGGATGCCGCGATTTGGTCCAGGCCTTGTTCCAGCTGTGCGATAAACTTTTCGTCAAAGATATGGGTTTCCCGCGAATTTTCACGGGTTGAAGACTCCTAGACTCGTCAGAATTTTCCAAGAATTTTCACGTGACATCATTCAAAAATTCCGGGAAAAATCCGGAACAATGGAAATCTACCTCATCAGTCTTCAATTGCTTTTCGAGTTGTTCCCTCTTATTCTCAGATCGTTGCAATTGTGTCTTCAAATGTAACAACTCCTCACTACAACGAGTCAGTTTTGGAATTTTCACGGACAACTACAACGCGGCACATTTCTAATAGTCTGAGATAAAGATAATAGAAAACGGGCTCTGAAATACAGAACGGCTTTTCGCCGCAAAGAATATTTTTTGTGTTATTTGCAGAACATCCTAACTTGTCTCTTTACAACCTTCAAAAATATTCACCAAAATAAATTATATTTCGAAGCTAAAATATATTAAAAAATCATGAAAAATTCTGAATTTGTGAAGTGATTGAACGTACCTCATGGTGGCTTCCTTGTTCATGAGAGAAGATAGTTGTGAAGATTGTGTCGCTATGGCTACGGAAAGTCTGTTCACCTGAACACGTCAGCGTTGTAGATCAAGACGCATCGTGAAATTTCATGGAAAACTGACTTCCTGCTTCAATTCCACTTCAGTCGCCTTCTCACTCTCGATCTAAAAATAGATCAGTATCATGAGAAATGAAATTTCGACGGAATTTCACCTGTAATAACTCTTTGTACTGGCCGATCTCGCCTTGGAGTTGGGCGATTCGCCCTTCAAGTTCTAAATCTTTCTCCGCGCTCGTTTGAACATTCGGTATGACAAGAGACTGTCAAAAATGTCAACGTGACGTTTTCTGTCAGATTTGACATGTCGAATTGACAGCTCTCAGAAGCCCTCTTTCTTATTTTACAACAAAATTTTTGTCTGCGGAGCAACAACTCCATCAAAAAATAAAAAATCATACCTGCTCCGACAAGGTGGCCCTCACGCTGAGTTCGTATTGCTCCATCGCTTTGTGGGCGATTTTCACTTGCTCCTCCAGAAATCTGACAGTTCGTTGTGACAGATCTAATTTCGCCTGGTGCTGTTTGCGTTCCTCCTCCAACAGATCCTGGAGCTCCTGATTTTTCCTCGAAATCTCCAAGAACTTTTGACAGGTGTCATTATTTTTCATTTTTCAACGTGAAGATGTTACCTCGGCCTTGAGGACAGAGATTTCTGCGTCTTTTTGGGAAATTTTCTTGGAAAATTCGGCGGTTGGGTCGCTTGTCCGCGTCTCTTCGTCGACAAAATCGGATAATTCTGTCACTCCCTTCAATTCACGATTCTTCTCCATCTTTGGTTCTTCAGAACCAGATTTGGGATCTGAAATGTCATCTGGAAATTTCAGTGAAGATTCTTGGGGTGGACATACTCTTTTTCTGAAAGTCGTCGACTCTGACTTGAATACTTTCGAGGAGGTCTCTCGAGCTGTCAAATTTTTCCATATTTGATACGGTTCTACAACGTTGTAAATTCTCAAATTTTTTACATTTTATTTTCCAATATAATTTTCTGCCGCACCACAGCTGCGACAAATGGGATATATATTGACATGGTGAATTTTCACGTAAATTTCACCTCCTATGGGCGAGTTTAAACTTCGGGGTGAGGGTTGTAGATGCGGGGGACGCATCCCCAGGGTCCTCCATTGTCTCCATTTTTGTGAATTTCGGTTTTGCCGTCTGTAAGCTCCTTCGTAGCTCCGCATTTTCAAATCTACAACGAGTCAACGAAGTTTCCCTGGAATCTCAAATTTTGTATTTTGGCGGTGTACATTCTGCACATCAAGCACAGTAGCGCAAATACCAGCCGACAGTGAGTTTATGCTTCCAGAGGATGCGGTTGATTACCGCGAAAATCGCCGGTTTGTAACCGTGAATCACGTTATTAAACTGTCAAATTAAAATATGGAAGCATTAATGTGAAAATTTGGTTGCTTTGGATCCGCGCATTGCGTTCGTGTTTGTGCAAAGAACATCACCCATCCCCGCTCTCATCTTTCATCGAGCTCTTAGAACGATCATGATGCCGTGTCTGATCAAGAGATTTTCTGAGCTTGATTTTGAGCTTGTGAAGATGAAGAACATCGAATTGTATTCTGAATCGTGATTTGTAGATTCAATGATCAAGCTCACCGTAACAACGACAATTCTGTCGCATCATTTTGTCCATTTTTCGGTTTCTCCTCCTTCTCCTCTTTCTCCTGCAAGACTGAGCGCTGAAGAACTTCACGAAAGAGAGGAGTGCGGTGACATATTTGATCTGAATAGGGAATAATTCAAAATGGAGGTGACTCACTTCGCCTGATTTGAAATGCCAAGTGAAGGCGGCAGAAAGAGCTGCAACAATGAGCGCAGTCCATACTTGATCCATTTCTGACGGTGTTTCCGATGGGCTGTGATATGATCTGAGAAAAACACCAACTACAACTCGAGTTGTTGGATCATTTCCCTTTCTTTCGAATGTTGGCCTTCAGACACTCACTATGCAATAACAGGGTTCTATTGCAAGCCCCAAAGAACATCTTCAACACACGTGTTCTGATCAACTCAAAGATCAACACCAATGTGTTAAAGCTTGAAATCCCAACCCGTTCAACGACAAGAAGAACCTTTTCTGAGCAGAAGACACAAAACACAAATGATGATTCACAACCGATCGCAGATCAAAGTTCAACACCAAGCCCAGAAGAGGCATTTGGAAAATTAGTCAAAGAGAGGAATTTCACAGAGGCATTGAAGGTACCCATTCATGTTAATATCATCTCTTTTGCGTCATATGAAGAATACAGCAGGTGATGATGTATTCAGCACTCAGCGCCAAATACAGATCGCTAAAAGCACAAAAATACATTTGGCTTTGCCATAAATCAGACCTTACCTTTTTCCATTTGGACATTCCAAAGACATGAATTTATTTTATGTACATGATCAAACTGACCCCCGAATTATTTTCTGTGCTTGCAGTTTTGCCGCCATTTTCACCAATTCAAAATTCAAATCACGACTGATATTGACTCTGGACAGTTGAGTTCAGAGGTAGAGAAACATCTAAATACATCAAATTCGGTGTCTTTATTGCAAGTGTTCTCGCACACAGGCCAGGCTGACAGAGTGAAAAATCTTCTGAAAAAAATGTCACAAGGCAAGATCCAGGTGGAGTTTTTCTCGAAATTTCGACGAAATTTCTGGGAAAATACTGAAATTTCGCAGAAAAATATCGTCTTCTACAACAATTGGGTTGATTATTCCCAAATCAACGGGAGATTTAAGGATATTCCTGTTATAATCAAAGAAATGAGAGTGAGTATCTACAACGCTGTTTTTCCAAGTTTTTAACAATTCCTATAATTTTTTATTATTGTGCACATTTATTTTTATTTTAATTTTGGAGTTTGAAAAAATAAAAAATAATAGCACAAATGTATTTTGAAGAGTTGTAGAGATCAGATGTCAGTCTCAGTCACAATTTCATCACCACAATCATCGAGTCCCTGTCAAGACACGGACATTACGGTTGTGCATCTTCGGTACTTAACGTGATGTCCCACGTTTGGGGCGGCATCACGCACAAAGCCTTCTGCACATTTTTGACACATCTCCCAGAATGGTACTTCAACAAAGGTGAATACAACTTATTTTAAAATTTTTATTATT
>KV920897.1:0-28779 GCA_002081555.1 Protostelium mycophagum | reverse complement strand
AATATTAAATTCTGACGGATATTTATAATCTTCGAAAAAAATAAAAAAAAAATAATCAACGGGCTGGTTAATGTGTATAATTGTTATCTGTGGCTTTATGTTGCAAAGAGTCTGTTGTACTGCGGCAGAGCCGCAGTGTAGACTTGATGTTGCCATGACAGAATTCGTACTGGCAGATCCACAGTGTAGATATACCTTCCACCTTGACAAAATCAGTACCGGCAGATTCACTGACACTATTAAGACATCTCACCTCAATCATGCTGACATCTTCAGAGTTATATCAGGTGATGCGAAAGAAACACCAAAAGTCACAGTATTATTTCAACGACCCCACAGCGTGGATCGATAGACAAGAGCAACTGACGGATACGCGATATCTTATTACGACAGCGGCTGTCGCTGCGGCACACGCCCAGAAGGATCGAGAACCGCAAAACAGGAAGGTGGGATTGTTTTTTGGATTTTCTGTGCGATTTTGTGATTTTAGCGAATTTTTTGCGAATCGAGAGATTTTTGTGATTTTTTTGTGCGGTTTTTGTGCGATTTTTTGTGCAATTGTAGTGATTTTTTTGTGTAATTTTAGTGAATTTTTTGCGATTTCAGTGATTTTGGTGATTTTTTTGTGTAATTTAAGTGATTTTTTTGTGTAATTTAAGTGATTTTTTTGTGTAGTTTTAGTGATTTTTGTGCAATTTTTAGTGATTTTAGAGATTTCCAAAATAATTTATTATTAAAATATTATCACCAACTGTGCAACAATGAAGACAATAATGTTAATCTATTTTGATATACTGATGTTGCAGGCAGCAAATGAGGTCGTACAAATCCTTGAGGATTGGCCGAGAGCTCTCTTCTCATCAAGAAATATATATTAAAAGACTCTGCGGTTGTAAAGAATCAATTATTGTTTTACCCTCTTTGTCTACCCCCAATGATGATCGCGATCGTGATTTCACACAATGTGATTGTGCCGCAGCTTGAGTGTTTAAAGGTGAGTATTGATGTTAATACTCGCTGTGACAGAGAAAGAGAATGCATCTGGATGATCTGGAGATCGATGATTGTAGTTGTCTTTGAACTGTTTTTGCAAATTGAAATTTCGCGTGTTGAACATTAAATCTACAACGATACACTGTGCTTATCTATTCGTCTTGTTCAAAATTCGTCTCAACGCTTCGCAGCGAAATGGTCTGACTTGGTGAATACAACAGCTCTGGGGGTATTCCATCCACCTCTACCTGTGCGAGGTCGAAGAGAAAACGGACACAAGAGTGCTCAGAGATCTTTTGTGACAGCGCTGCGGTAATCCAAAACATTTGTTGCTCACTACAACGAGGTGAACTGGGCAGTTCTGAGGTCCGATCGGAAACAAGATACTAATAGACTCAACTTAAATAAGTACGCAGAGTCCCAAATGACTAGGATATTTTCCATATATATAGAAGAATACAATGACACATAGAGGCACGAACCGACAATCACCAATACTTTACCCTGAGCCGGGGTAACGGCTAGGCCCAGAGGCCGATCACCGCACGTGCGATGCACGCAGGCCAGTTGTAAAACAGGCCAACTTGCGGCTGAATAAACGAGTAAAAAGAGTAAAAAGAGTAATTGATAATTTTTATCATGTTACATCGACAGAAACGGTTGTGATATACAGGCGCTCGTTGAGTGAGTAAGAAGGTGGCAATTAAAGTGAAGGTACCGCCCTGATTCCAAATTGATCAAAATTAAAAATGAAGCCCAAAGCAACAACTGGACATTCTTTCTCAACACAATGACCTTATAGACATTTTGTTTGTGGCAATTTGGACAATTTTGTTCAACCAACCACAGCAAGACATCTTTGGTCGTAACTTTCATGGAAACAATACGTAACAACTTGGACTACGTCATCATCGCCCAGACACTGTCACCGATCTTTTTCAGCTACTCTGTAAATGGATAGTCACAAACTATCTCACGAGTTTTTCCAATCACTGCAAAGGTTCCTCCCGAAGATGTGAATCGTGATAATGAATACATGATGTTAAAGAGTCACAGTTTGGACGAAAATGTTGGGGAATCACAGACAAAATACAAAGACGAACAACTTCTTCAAGAATCAGTTCGAAGTGATGAACTGTTACGAGATTTCGAGACATTATTAGGGGAAGTCACCTCCCACAGAGGCTCAGCAGATCACCTGTGAGTTAAGAAAATGACCGACGCATTCTGACGAACGATCAGAAGACAATTGTCACCATGCGCACAGTTGGAGATATTAGGTGCTTCTGTGGGATCCATCTTGACCGTATTATTATCCTCACAAAAAACTCAACAACTCGGTATATCTACCTCCAAACACTTGGCACAATGGTTGAAGCAAGTGTTTAGGTGAGTCCAAATCATTTGGCAATTCTGAAAAAGTTTTGTCTGAGGCACTAAAATCATGGACAAAAGTCGAAATGAAAGATTGATAGTGTTGATGTACTGCAGACTACCTGAGGACTCTGTCGGCATTTGGGGTGATGATGATTCCAAGGCCAGGTCCATTGGTAAATAATTGTATCTTGTGACATCAAAGTCGATCTCGAAAATGATGCGATGTTCAATTCTGTGAATTCTGAAGCGTGCCAGCGACAAAGGTGGCACTTTATAACAAATTTCCAAACTACGGAAGCTTAGGGTTTCAAGTGTTCAAGACCGCAGACGGCTCACTACAACAACCACGTCTATATATATCCTCTAAAAGCAGCATCAACGCAGAGCGTTACGCCGTCAGCGTGGGTCTACCAAAAGAATCCGCGGTACAATTATTTGGCGGTAAAATCTTCTTTTTGAATTTTGAAAATTCCTGACAGAAACAGTCGGAAAGAATATCATCGACCCTGAAACGCTGGAGGCCGCCGTGAGAAGAGATATAGAAGACCAGAACGTCCCCTTCCTAGTTGTCTTGGACGCAGGTATGCAGCTGGAGGCATCTTGAGTTGACTTGGTGATGTTATGGCAGAAGTGTTTTACCGCTCTGCTGATGCAAAATCACTGTACCTTTACCGCAGCATAATTTTTTATTGCGGCAGAGCCGCGGCATAATGTTTACAGGAAGATATGCAATCAAGTTTATTTATGCAGCGTGGTGTCTGTATGTATTATCACGGCTCTGCCGCAGGATGGCGGCTGTGTTGTAATTGTTTCAGCATTATAAAATGTAGAGTTTGTGTTTTAATACCATTGCAATTCCCATCGTGGTTGTACAGTTGTCCATAAAACATTACAACGACAGTACCTCCATTCTCTGGTTATATTCTTAATTAAATAGATCACGCGAACGTCGCAAACGTCACCTCTATAAGAAGAGTTTGTGATAATCACGGGTTGTGGTTACATATAGAAGGAAATAAGACATTGCTTCAGGGTGGAATCCAGCCCTCAGAGTCCATCATGATTCTACAACAAGCCAACTCTATACTCTATAATATCAGTAAATTGTTGGGATGCAGTGGCGCCACACATTACGCTTCTTTTCCGAGGACAAACAGGTTTTATTTTTGAAAAGAATTTTGGCGCCAAAAAATGAAATTCATTTTTTGAATTTCCAAACCAGTGATTTCTGATCTGAAAAGGTTACCGTTAGAGATACAAGAGACGAACGGATATAAATATGACACATCATTGTTGCCATTATGGTTCATCATACAGAAGATGGGATTGAACAATATACAGTACAGAATAGACAGAGCCTTCTCAACGGTAACTACAACCCAAACATCTTCTCTATCTCCTAAGACACCTCTAAAATACACACGTCATCAGCACTAACAAAATAAATTTTAATATTTTTAGTTGGGATTAATCGAGAACAAGATCAGGGAGATACCATTCGTGCAAATAGTAAGCACAAATTCACCATTGTTATTATCCTTCAGAATGGAATATCCGCCGGCACATCTTCCGAATGTCAATCAGAAGGTAATGAAAATGCTATTATGGTTTGATCTCGAGAATGACAGTTGTAGATATTGACAAAGACGCCGTCAGTGTTTTGTTCCTCTGCAGATAGTGACTCTTCGGTTGTCATGGATATACTTTCTTCATGTAAGTTTTGTGGTGCTCTCATCTACAACGGGTCCTCTACGACTACCAAGACATGACTCAAATCCTCATCTACAATTAATTATTTTTCTTTTCACAAATGTAAAGTTGTGCAACTGCGGAAAATCCGGCATAAGACATCTCTGACGATATCTCAGCGAAAGAGCCGAATGACACAGACATTTCTGCATTTGAAGAGATCATAGAGAGAGAGTCAGAGTCCATACAGGCCACGAACCAATGTGTCAAGTGGTTCAAACAGGCAGTGGAGGGTTATAACTCTTTATGCTATGTGGACACTGATCTCATCGCTCTTGGAGCTGTCATATACACTCCTGAGTTATTGCTGGGTCAAGGTATTGATTTTTACAAATTGAGTTTTACAAATTTATTCAGAATTATTTTATCATCGGAATTTCTCATTTAAGAATAAATCACATTTTAAATTTAAACAATGTCTAAAATACACTTTCAAAATTAAAATAAAATCCGAAAAATTGAGCGTTGTAGATCACGGTAAAGACATTGAAAGAGAGATCGACGGTCTCAACAGTCAGATCGTGCAGAATCTTAAAGAGCACGACCCCGTATTTGTGCAGGGAAACAGCAGCACCGGACGGCCGTGTATATGCTTGGCATTAGATGCGCAAGGCATCACCGAGGATAATATAAACCAGTTTGTGAAGGATATACACAAGACCGCCACGACCACCAAACCCTCTGAAAAAGTGAGTTTTTTAAGATTGATATCTTCGGAAAAAACAAATATTTTCTTTTAATTGACGGCAGCAACATTTCTAGTGATTCATATGAATAAACTTTATTATTGCTTTTATCCATTGTAGATTGATGACGTCACGACTGAATCTTCAAGATATCAGAGAAGATCACCGAAGTGATACAGAAGGGTATAAAGATGGCAGAGGAGAAGATGCTCGCACAGGATATAAATATCATCCACCAGAAGGGAGTGATGCGGCACATACCCGTAGTCGGGTCCGTCTACAATTGGTTCAGCCCGTTCTCTAAACCCCAGACAAGTGGAGTCGCGTTCAACATTCAGTCGCAGAGATTGCAGGTGGAGAATCTTTATGTTCTATTTAATGACCGCAACTTGGTTGTGGCAGAGCTGCAAGCATAGTCATTTAGTCTTCTGTATATATGCATTGTGGAATGCCATATGTTCCAAAGTTGCACAAGATATTGGGCAGAGTCGCAAAGCGCGGGTATCCTCTCTGGAGAAGATTTCCAAGTTATTATAAAATATGACAAGTAAAATACAACAAAGGAGCTGAGCCGAAGGTTTAGTTAGCAGCGTCGCAAATCACAAAGAAATATGAGACAAACGTATTTGTACCAAAAACAGCCTTGTACATTGTAAATAATACTGAATCATGTGCAGTCGACTGAAGTGTTGAGAGCATCCGTAGATACCATCAGAAAGTCTGCTGATATCAGGCGGGAGAGCGCAGAGCATGCGAATCTCCGGGCAACTGTAGATGCTGTAAGTGAAATATAGACATCACTCTACTGATATCATCAGGTGCAATTACATGTCAAGGAACAGGAGAAGGTGTCAGAAAATCAGAAAGAACAAAAAGAACAGGATAAACCAGAGGAAAACACCAAAGATGAGAAAAAAGAAGACAAAAAGGAATCGGAAAACAAGAAGGAAGACCAGAAAACAGAGGAAAAACAAGTCGAAGATGAGAAAGAGGAACCGGAAAAGGAACTGGAAAAGGAGCCGGAAACAGAAAAGGAGCCGGAAACCAAGGACGAATTGGAAAAGGAACTGGAAACCAAGGACGAACTGGAAAAGGAGCCGGAAACCAAAGGGGAACCAGAAAAGGAACCGGAAACCAAGGACGAATTGGAAAAGGAACCGGAAACTAAGGACGAATTGGAAAAGGAACCGGAAACTAAGGACGAATTGGAAAAGGAACCGGAAACCAAAAAGGAACTGGAAAAGGAACCGGAAAAAGAACCGGAAACCAAAGAGGACGTCCTCTTCGAAAAGAAAGAAGTACAAGATAAAGAGGAGCACTCTTCAACAGCTGCAAAAGAGAGTGTAGAGAGCATAGAAGAGGATACAGAGACACAAGAGATAAAGAAGGAAGAGAATGAGGAGGGATGGAGTGATGCACAGGAGGAGCCAGAAGACACAACAGCATGAACAAATAAAAAATTGTAGAATCCACAAGGTCAGATTTACTTCTTCACTTTTCATCGAATTCACCTTTTGGAATTCGGTGATCATTTATCATCAATGAAGTCGTTTGAGAGAAAATTATAGTTTGGCTGGAACAGGTCCGAAAGTGGCTTAGACCAAAAAGAGTCGTACCATTTGTACTGATATAAGCATCATATCCCTGGTCTTCCCTCTTGGATAAGATATAGCTCCGTGCTCACCCTGGAGCATGATTGTATTTACGGTATGTGGGCGGCACGTGAAAAATGAATATCTTGTAAATTGTTTTTTATTTTGCAATTTTTTTATTTTTGCTAAACTACACCAAGCACAACAGCAGAGAGCCAGTTTAGACTCTATAACACTATTCTCCAACACAAAATACACCCAACGGATCCATGAGTCAGGTCTTACAAACAAAAAGATCTCAAAAATGAGCATAAAAGGTGATATGTGTAAGAGGTATGTATATTTTTTTGATACATCTAAGCTTTATCATCGGCCTTAACTTCACTCGGTATCTTTGGTGACTGGACAATTACTGATGGCTGCGCATCGGGCCTTCCGTATAGATATGTAGAATAGATCACCAGTGCCGCTCCTTGCCCCAATCAACATATTTATTATACGACCATTTTTTTTGCAAACTTTAAAATTTCTAAAAATAGAACTATCCGACTCACCAAAAAGGAATGTCATTGATATCTCGAATTCGAAGACATAGACAGATATAATAGAAGACAATATGATCGATATAGAGGTACAGAACCCCTGCAGCTGTCAATATTTACGCACACGAGAACCTCACCTTCAATATGTTGTCCGCATACTTCACGACCACAGCGACGATTAAACCGCCTCCAGCTTGAAATAAAATGGCGAGCAGTACGATGAAGTTATATCCAACAAAGAATCCCTTTTGGCTCACCTGATAACATTATGATTGTTGTCTTTAAAGTTCGAGTGGTGGAATATTTGTGGTGCAGCTCTGCCGCAGTTATTTTGAAAAATAAAGGATCAATTGTGACGATCTGATGTAAAAATGAAGATGAAGGAAGATCCAAAATGAATCATAATCAGTCAATACAATTTGTCCATACCTGATCTCCATCGAGCAGAATGACACCAACGAGGAGACATAGGACGGCGCTGCCGATACCCATCTGAATATTTCTTAACCAGAGGGAGCCAGATGTGCCCTTCAAGATCTTCTCAAAATAAACACCCGCCAGACCACTCAGAAGACAAGATACGGCCACAGCGATCAAACCGATCAAGTTGCTGCCGCTCTCATTTACCTATGGAATGATTGATAAAATGATGATGTATGTGATGAGACCTTTGTAGAAGTTGGGAGCTGCACGATGGCGACTCCAGCCGTTAGAAGGATGAGAGAAACCCATTTCGTAAAACCGAGTTGTTTGTTGAGCATCAATACAGAGAAGACCGCTGTTGTGAGGATCTTGAGCTGATAAGTGACCTGTTAGGTCACTCAGTCAATGTTCCTCCAGATGTAACACTGAACATACCTGAAATGTGGCTGCATCAAGATTGGTAGCTGCGACGTACTGTAGATTATTTTGAATGGTGTATAATCCAGCAGGAACTAATAATTTGAAGAAGCCGCTCTGTTCGCCAAAGACCTTGAATTGTAAGGAATTCGTCGAATGATTTTCAAACCATTTACCTCTGAGAAAAACATACTCCAAGTGTATTTCTGTAAAGCATGCTTTGCCGACTCTTGTTGTTGTTGCACATGCAGAACAGTCGAGACCAAGATTTTGAAAATCTACAAATTATAAGCAACTAGATGTATCATCTCGTAAGATCACCTCACTGAGGAGTACTGCTGTTGATGAAATGTATTGTTCTCCTGGAAGCACTCTGGCATATCTCATGATGAGCACCATCCCAGAATTTTGGAGCACCAAGATCGCGAGAGAGGCATACTTCAGAGGAAATCCAAAGATCATGGGAGCATTGCTGGGGAGTGGTTGGCTCATCCCGCCGGCTCGTTAAGTTGAGAAAAATGATTTCGATCGGACATCACAAAATTGGTCGCAAAAAGACAAGCCGACACCAAAATGCAGAAAACTCGCAATCTGAGGGGCATTTTACCAGCATGTTGGCCACAAAGAGCTCTCTCATTTCATACCAATAATGCCTGTTCGGACCTTCCGGCGACAATTCTGTCGCCGCGGTGCAGCGCTAGTGGAAAACTTTTTCTACAAAGCACGCCGCGGCGTGGCTTGCTGTGCACGATTTCACAGCTTTCCTCTTCTGATAATTATAAATCCTTGTACAATGATGAATACCTGAATCCTTGAAGACTTGCCGACGTCGACGAAAGCCCCAACCGGCCCGGTGAAATGTACCGCGGGCTTGTCCTCCTTTGTCTCAACTTCCATTACTGTGGTCAACATTTTAATTCAACGAGAGGCCAGACAGCATGAAAGCCATCCTTCTCATCTCTCTTCTCACTGTGGTTTCAGCCGATTACTACGCTCAGTATGTCTACTCCACTCCCGACTGCAGCGGCATCCCTAAAAGTTCGGTATGGTCCGGACCTCAGAGCGGCTGCTTGAACATCGGTGGCCCTCTATCTATCACAATTCAGAACAACTCCAGGCTTGGTGATCACCAGATACAATGACCCCAAATGCCAGGTCATTGGCTTCAGAGATGTTATCAAATCTGGACAGTGCAAGACCAACAGCATCATTAAGGTGGTGCCAGGCAATTCGCCGGATCCCGCCTATCCCCTCACCGCCTCTGATACGGTAAGATCACTGCAAAGACTGAGCTGACAAGGAAAGATTGAAGACCATTATGTGGCTGATAACACTTGCTCCAAGAGCAGCTGGAGATATACCCAGGTGTATTTTGGAATACCAACCCCCAATCTCGTGTGCATGCCCTCGCACAAGAACGTGTTTACTCCTACCTTCATTGAGTGTAAGAACTCATAATATGACAGGCTTTTGACCCAACTAGCATTCCTTGGCACTGAGTACGGCGATGTTCCCGTCTAATTGAATAAATAAACTCATATTAAATTCTGGAATATGTCAGCCTGTCGACAGAACGTTCTCTTTAAATCTGACACGTGTACATCTCAATTATAGCGATGTATTTTTTCCTACGGTAAGGACACGGTTGCCACCACAAACCTCACATTCGAAAATATAGATAATATTGTACAAATAGGGTCAAAAATACTTTGTGACACTGAAAATCCATTTCAAGAGGTATCCAACCGATGGATGTTTCAAATGCACTGAGGATCGGTTCCTCTAATGTCTCGGAAAATTGTTTTATTTTGGAAACAATTCATGGTGAAGAGATGGATTGACATCAACAATGAGAGATGTTCTTTAGACATCCTCACTACTAAAATAATCTGGCATGTTTTTTATGATAAAAAATTTGGTTCTATATCCATCAAGTCTTTGTAGTCTTATCGTTTGGTGATGTGAAATAAGATCTGTGAGTGTTCTTGGTATTAGCCATCACTACAGAAGCTGGTGTATTTTTTGAAACATCCTCACGCCACCGATTACCCTCCACACCTGAGTTTGCTACCGTTTTGAGCACATTACTTTCCATGTTTGGCTAACCTTGTATGGGGGTGATGAGTGGCTCTACACCTTCTGCCTTTGCTTCGCTAAGTCGTCCAACAAAGGAGATGATTTGATCAAGATCCTTCACTAAGTTTGGAAGGCGTTCTTCGGTGATCTTCTTGATTTGAGTTTCTGCTCTGGTGCAGACATGATTAATAATCTTTACTTTTATACGGGTGGAAGATGCCAATTGCTTGACTTTCTCGGTTGTGATGGTATTTGATGATTCTTCCTTAGTGAAGATGGAAACTGACCACTCTGCTGCTCCTAATTTTTCGAAAGGAACATGTTTGTGCTCGCTATGTACTCTGACTTGCGTTATCTTTGGTTGTTTTTTGAGTGAGTGGCTCTTGCATTTTGAAACGGTTCGTGCTGCCTGTTGGATCATTGAATCGTGATCTGATTCGATGTCATGAAAATCATTTTATTTTTCCTCGTCACAAAGACATGTCCAGCATGGATTTGACGGGGTCTGCGGACTCGTTCTCTTCGGGAACAGGATACACTCTTAGTAGTGTAACAGGTGCTTCTCAAACGGACAGGCCAACTGTATTCACACCAAGAGGCGGTCGTATCTCCAGCGGAACAACAACAGATATCTTGGTCGATTCATACAACACAAAGAATGACAGTGTCACAATAGGATGTGAGTCTTGAACCATATGTACATACTGCTAAGCAGAGTTAATCCTTTTAGACGCTGAGGAGGGAACACAAAGCTTATGGCCAACATTAGAGAAGGGATTGTCTAGTTTAGGACCTCTCACTGGTCCGTGGATCCCAAGGACAGGTCAATCTGAGCTACTACCAAAGGATTCAGCTCTTCGTTTGAATTACGTCCCTGCAGAAAAGACCTTCACAGCCATGACCCCAATGAATTGGTATCTACGACCTTCAGCAGTTCTCTTATTAGTTCAATGTGAGGAGGCGGCTGATTCGAAGGTAATAGGTGTAAAAATAATCAGCCAAGGTTCTATTTGAAGATGTGAAATTGAACTGATCAGATTCTTGGCGACAAAATCAAAGAGTGGACGAATGACATGAATAATAAGAAGATAGAATGGCTCATAGTGGATGTATGTCTAGCACAGAAGACTGCCAGATCAGAAATCGCATCCAAGATCGTCGGTACGACGTACCAAAAGATCAGCAAGGGTATTAATTATCATATAATGATGATTCTCGACATGACTGTAACAATGAAAAAGGTTATCCAAAAGAGAGGTGCTGCCAGATCAGAATATTAGATAAGGGAGAAGAGAGATGGGTTGAATTTCTTCAGAGAATCAGAGAATGTATCCTGTCTTCATTCGAGATGGCCTTACAGACACAAACCGAATGTAGAAGACTCTTGGCAAAGAGATTCGAACCCAATTGGAGTTACTATGACCTCTTCTTATTGAAGGAAGGCCTCGCTTTTACATACCAGCGAGTCGGCATGCTGAATGAGGCCGCGAGGCAGTACCATGAATTAGACGTCGCGCTCTCAGAGACAGGTAAATACTTTTAAAGATATAAGTATAGACATGTGCAGGGACGAGGAAGAGGTTGAGCCACTTTGGAGGTTTAGAGGACGGCGATGAGGATGGAAATATTTTTCAATTGGACAGAAAAAATTTCAGAAATTTAATATTCGACCAGAAACTATCTGAATTCGATCTACAACAGATCATATTCGCGCGACATTCGCAGATACTTTCTGCGAGAGGGAAGCATCACAGGTCATTTTTTATCATTTTTGAGAATGTCTTTTTTTGTTGAGGCAGAAGTGGGGCTTCGTGTGTCATTTGCAGGTGTGATTTATTTTTAGTGCGGCTCTGCCGCAGTATAATGTTTACTGCACAAATTCTTTGCTGTGGAAAAATTATATTATATCACTGATTATCATTTTTTCTGCGGCTCTGCTGCCATGAATTTTTTTGGCTCTGCTGCAGCGATATTGTAGCATGGGTTCTGCAACACTTCCCCGTTGCATTGTTTGTTTTTATCAAGATTCAATATATTTATTATTTTATGTAGAAGATAAACAAATATACCATTTATTGACCTATTTTTACTGAAGATAATGATAGGATAGCGAGTAAGGCAATAGAGTTCTTCCAGAGGATGGGTGTATTATTCAGAGAAGGAGATGAGCCTCTATCTGATACATTCGTATCGGCATGGACTTTCAACACTGCTTTAGAGGTAATCATACTCTTTTATTGATTATTATTCACTTTATATTCTTGGGCTCTGCCGTCTCGTAAAGATATATTTATGTTATAAAATGGATATACAGGATTATCAATCCTACAATGCCCATTTGCAGCTTCGCTGCAGGCACGAGGCGATCTTGTAGATCTCATAGTTCGATTCTGCCGTTGTGTTCCTATTCATAGATAGCGATGACGTCATCATTAAGATTGACAGGTCGCAAAGAAATGTGAAGAAGGGATTGAGACTTTGATGAAGAAGCAGCCAGCAGCATTACCAGGTATACATATACATTCAGTCACCATAGTGACGAGTTGTAGAGCGAGACAGTAATGATATCATAACGGAGGAGGAGACGCTAAAAATAGAAAAGCATAAAGCGGAGGAGCAAAAATGGACCAACAAAATGAAACGCCTTCATTTTTTGACAGGTCGGTGTTTTACCTTTCTGAAACTCTGAGACATGCAGGTGACGTCTACAACGTTGCCAAGAGAAAGTTGGAGAGGTTAGGCCGCCAGCACGGTAACTTACCGCAGGACGATCTCGCTCCTTACCGTAAACTGAGATTCTTGTCGCAAGAGAGACCGAAGGTGGCTGGACCACCAGAAACAACAAATAATATGCCATGTAGTCAGAAACTCCGAGATATCTTAAAAGACAACGAATCCTTCGACCGCACCTACACCGTGAGAAATAATATTTTAATGAAAATATAATCATCAACAATAGGAAATATGCAAGAAGGGATTGCTGCACTACAACCAGCCACATAGTGTCCCAGAGTCTTCAAGACGAAGGGTCATTCTACAACTCAGATATGACCTCGCAAATATAGAACTGTGAGTGCACACGTCATCAAAATCATGACCGTTGTAGATTGAGGGGGAGGTACGAATTGGCAGGAAATAATCTGTTGGCATTGTACACAGAATACGAGAGACAAAAATGGCACAATATCTCTCTGCACATATTGGAAAAAGCCTCAGCAGCATATCTACAACTCCAAAACAAGGAGAGGTGATGATTCTCATTACGATGAAAATAAACTATAAATAGATACATATACTGTACCGTGGAGAAGTTGTCATCCGTATTTACAGAGCACACGGATAAAGAGGACAGAGAGTTTTACACACAAGAGATACACGATCTTTCTGAAAACCAACTGACGGTGTCCAAGTGTGACCCTGCAGTGAGACATCTCGTCAGTATGGAGGTATGATATCATTATATGATGTCAATGGATGTGTTGAGATATCTCAGGTTACGAAGAAAGATATCGTGATCACTTCGGGATCTACATTGAGAATACCGTGTCATATTCAATCTAATTTCTCGAGGGTATAATTATCCATTTACATATATAATATATTGAATGAGATAGAGTGTAGCATTGAATAATATATACATATTATTAGCTGCAAAGAACAGTGATGGAAGCACATCCTCAGACAATCGGATCATCGCAAGTGCGGGACCAACAACGATAGAGCCGAATAAAGTGCACCATATATTGCTCAAAGAAGAGGTAATCTATTCATTTTATAATTCCCTCAAAAATATAAACAATAATATATAAATAATAATATATAAATAAAATATATAAATAATAATATATAAATAATAAATATATTATAGGTGGTGAGACATGGTAGCTATCAGATAGAAACATTCAACATCTGCATAAATAAACTGGTATTGTCCGAATACATCAGGACAGAACACAACCACCTTCACATCAACGTGGTACCCAGCATCCCCACCGCCAAAATCGAAGCTAAGAGGGCCGGAGGTATTTATCCCGCCCACACAACACACTGACATTGTCAGTTTTGATTTGGGACAACGTTCAACTCGTCCACATCAAGATAGAGACTGGTGAGGATGTGGTGCAGCTGGGCAATCTGAGGGTCTCAAAAGACCCCAACTCTCCAGTCAATATATCTTTTCCACAGTCAAAACATATAGACGTCAGAGTATTACACACTGATGGAACTGTGGATACGACACACCAGGTAATATTGGTCTTGATCAAGATAATATTATGGGATGAACCGTTGTAGATGGATGTGGTACATGATAGAGATGTGCCCATACCGTCACCCGTACCTCCCGGAAGGATAGTGGAGTTATTCGTGCCGGTGTTGGGACACTACAACCAGTCAGCGCCTGAGCACGCCCGCGCCACTCTAAGATTCGATTTTTCATACCGGAAGCACACTCGAGAGGATTTTTTGTTGTCTGAATTATTACAAATAGAATTCGACTTTCCATTTGAGATAGATTACCATATCGTCGCATTGGAGAAGAGGTATATTTATACTCTTATCTTTATGTATGAGTTGACTGATGACGTGCAGTATGTATCTACAAGTGTTGTTGAGATCGACAGTGAGCTATGCTACGAGGCTTAAGGATTACGCATTAAGCGTACCCACCGGTTTCACCATGAAGAAGGACTTTAAAGTTCAAGACATCGTGAGTATCTCTCTCTCATCAAGATCATGATCATGATCCTCTTCAGGTGGTCGGCGCGTGTGAACTCGCCTCTTTATTATTCCAAATCGAGGAGAATGGGAATGCAGCCGATGTGCAGCAGATACTGTGTATATCCACACAGTATACGATGCTCGTACCTCAGAGCCACCCTCTATTGGTAGATCACCCTCATCTGAAGAACGACTTTAGCTTCAGGAAAAATTTCAAGGTGGACATCCCGAAGGTGTGTTGTTGGTGTAGTTGTTATACCTGCATGAATTGGTGCAGTAGAAGTGGATGCTTGCTGCGTCCGGCCGCAGTATATTATATGTCTGTCAAGCAAGTCAGTCTGCGGCTGTGCCGCAGTGCTTTATTTGCCTCAAGAATTTATGTGCTGCGGCTGTGCTGCAACATATTACCTGTCGCAGGAATATACATGTGCTGCGGCTGTGCCAATATATTACCTGCCGCAGAAATCTATATGTGCTGCGGCAGAGTGCTGGGACCGCAGTATTTTATATGTCTGTCAACAAGCAGCAGAAAGTTTATGTCTGCGGCTGTGCCGCAATATCTTATATGCCTCAAGAATTTATGTACTGCGGCTGTGCTGCAATATATTACCTGCCGCAGGAGTATACATGTGCGGCTGTGCTGCGGTATCTTATTCTGCAGAGCCACAGCTGCAATGCATGTGTACTGCACCAGGGTGACATTATCTCTATAGAGATAATGCGAATGTGTGTATTTTTATCACGATTACACGAAACCTGACCTCTTAATAACAACATTCAGGTGTCATATCACGTTCAATACAACTTCCCGGAAGAAACGACAGTGGGTACCTTCTTACCCATGGAGTTTGAGATCACCTGTTTCTCTTCATTATGTAATCACTTGAGATATGAGGTCCAATTAGACCCATCAGTCTGGATGATTTCCGGAAAGAGGACATTATCATTCCAACTCAATGTAAGTTTGGACGTCATGATCATGATCGAGAGGATGATGAAGAACAGGAGGGAAGTAAGATAAAGTTTATGTGTAGACTGCTCCCGCTTACGTCTGGATATCTGCCTGTGCCAAAGTTGGTACTTCATGATGAAGACAAGGGGACGAGAATATTAGACCATCAGATCTTCTCCTCTAATGCACACGTCCAATGCAGAGTCGGATCACCAAAGACATTCGTCTCCGCTCTTGTAGAAGCGATATTACCGCAAGGGATATCCTTGTCATAAAAATACATAATATTCACATTATATTATCAATCGAAGACAAATGATGTCTTTATTCCCTGGTCCTTACACCACAATCTACCTTTCTATGCACAAAGGCTCATCCTTCCTTCTACTCTGACTGCTCTCCTCACATCCCACACTCTATGACAGTCCATGGTCATGTGAGTGGCCAGGAGGGTGCAAGTTTGATATTTACCCCTTAAAAACCGGACACACTGTGAAACGGCTCGCAAAAGTCGACAGCCGAACACATTCAAAACAATATTTAAAAATCACAAGGCGCCATCGATGATATGAGGTCGGTTCTGCTGGAGCTCAAAGAGAGAATGAATATGTTTATTCTCCATTAGAGTGACAGTAGTCTTCTGACACTAAATTAATCAAAATGAGACTACATCACACACCTTTGTGTGCATATGGTGAGTTGAGTGGACTCAACATTGGCGCCACAAATATTGTCAAAAGGGTTTAGGTGTGAAATAATATCGCGTTGTAGATGGTGTAAATGGCTAGTTGTATATTGCGGTATCCTTAAAATTTCCGATTCATTTTCAAGAGGCGGATCAGGAAAGTAACAGAAATGATGGAATTTCAGTCTACCCCCGCCACTATGTGAGTTCGTTTTGACGACATTATTTGTGATACTGAACTACGCCTCAGACTATGTTGTATGTGCGGTGTCACTATCCAGGCTAATCCCTCTAATATGTGCGTCAATTGCATTCGTGGACAGGTCGATATCACAGACGGAATTCCCAAAAATCTCACAGTTCAGTGGTGCAAAGGTTGTGGAAGGTGTGTATACAAACAGCTTCATCTCTCATCATTTTCTCAGATATCTCAATCCTCCAACTCAGTGGGTTACCTGTGATCTCGAATCGAAAGAGTTACTCTCTTTATGTCTTAAGAGAGTGAAAGGCTTGAACAAAGTGAGACTGGTTGATGCCGGATTCATTTGGACAGAGCCACATTCGAAGAGAATCAAAGTGAAGTTGACGATACAAAAAGAGGTGAGGAAATGGAGATGTGAGAAAATATTGAGTATGATGAGGTGTTCACTTCCACAATATTGCAACAAGCTTTCCAGATAGAGTACATCGTCGCACCACAACAATGTGAAGCTTGTCAGCGTAAAGATGCCAAGGACACCTGGCAAGCGGTGGTACAGACAAGACAGAGAGTCGATCACAAGAAGACTTTCTTTTATTTGGAACAGCTCATTCTGAAACATAACGCTCACATGAACACTCTTAACATTAAAGAGAAGCCAGATGGTATCGATTTCTTCTTCAGGTGATTGATCGAATGAAAATTTAATGGAACTAAAGAACTACAGCCATCGTAACCACGCCGTGAAGATGGTCAGCTTCCTCCAAGCGATCACACCTTTAAGATACAACCAATCAGAGAAGTTGATCTCTGCTAATGAGAAGAACAACACCGCTAACGTCAAATACACATTCATGGCAGAAATCGTTCCCATCTGCAGAGTAAGTGTCTTTGTCTATATATAAATATTCATCAACAACAGGATGACATTGTGTGTATTCCCTCAAAGACGGCACAGTCATTTGGAAATATATTCCCCTTATTATTATGTATAAAGGTATCCAGCATGATCTACCTCATGGACCCCACCACACTACAGAGTGAGTGTCTATATCCAATCAGAAATGTGAGCTGATCATCACAGCCGCCGAACTGATGTCACCCGTCTTCTGGCAGCACCCGTTCAGAGCTATCTCTTCTGCCAAGCAGATGATCCAGTTCACTGTCTTAGACATCACTCCTCTCGGTATCGTCAACGGGAAGGTAGATATAGACATCACATCAAGACATCGTTTATTCATGATGTCCAGTATGTGTTGGCTGATGCACAAGTGGCACGCTCTAGCGATTTTGGAACGAATGACACAGTCTTCTACACAAGAACACATTTAGGACATATATTGAAGGCCGGTGACACTGCCTTGGGGTAATCCACTCACACACATCTATCTATAGATATTCACATCTTCTCCAGTTATGATTTCGGAAACTCTAATTACAATGATGATGACGTCGTCTCATTAAAGGGAAGAGATGTGCCAGAGATCGTGTTGGTGAGGAAGACATTCCCAGAGAGAAGAAAGAAGAACAAGAACAGACACTGGACTCTTAGAAACTTGGACACCGAGAACGACGACGGATTGAGACCTGCTGAGATAGACAAGTTACAGAAGCAATACGATGAGTTTTTGGATGATCTGGAAGAAGATCCAGAGCTCAGAAAGACGATCGACATTTACAAGGGTAAATCGAATGGTGATGTTGATCAACATTATGTCTAAACAATTACAGCCGAAAACGCCGAACAGATCTTCCAGAAGAACAAACAAGATGAGGAAGAGGAGATGCTGGATGATGACTTCCCAGAAGTCCAATTAGAGGAGCTCATCTCCGGAATGAAGATCAAGGAGGATGAAGACGATGATGATGATGATGAGGAAGACGAAATGAATGAATAAATCTGTCCTCTTTAATATTAATATCATGTTCATCGGTTCTTACTTTTTTTGTGATCCAAATCCGGAATAATTCGGAACGGGAAATATTTTGCCACGAATTTTTTTGGAAGATCATTCTTTTCATCACAGATCACAACCAACGAATCGAAAGAACCATGTCGTATTATAACAACTATGGAGGTATAATATCTCATATACCTAATAATAATCTGAATACTCTAGCACCACAAGGATATGGACAACCCAATCCTTATGCCGCACCGACCGGTTATGGTTATCCTCCTTCTGGGTACCCACCAGCAGGAGGTATGGGAATGCCACCCATGCCTGGACAAATGCCTGTAATTACAGGGTAGGTTTGATATTACAATGTATACTTCTTAATCAATACGCAGACAGGCAGACGCTTCTGGACTTTCCAATACCTTGTGGATGGGTGATATTGAAGAGTGGATGGAGGATGCATACGTCTACAATCTTTTTGTTGGTGTTGGAGAGGTCGTCCATGTCAAGCTCATGAAAAATAAGATTCATACAACTCACGCTGGCAATCTCGTTGGTTATGCCTTTGTCTATTTCACCACCTCTGCCGCCGCTGCCAGAGCGCTGGAAACATTGAACAACCAACCAATTCCTGGCTTAGACGGTCGGTTCTTCAGACTCAACTGGGCCACTTTTGGTAACCAAAAGTGAGTAATGATTTTTCAATCATTTTTTAAATGTCTGCAGCAACAGAGTGCAAGCTCCTGGAACAGCCACAGTGGCCGGAGCACTTCCACCCCCTTCCAAGATGCAGAATGCAGACAATCTCGCCGTCTTTGTGGGTGATCTCGCCGCCGATGTGACCGACGTTCAATTGTTGGTAAGTCCCGTCATACTCTCTCTTTCTTTTCCTCATTTGTTTTCTTTTTTAGTATCATTTTCACGTGTACTATCCTTCTGCCTATTCTGCCAAAGTTGTATACGACCACGCTACCAACCAGTCCAAAGGGTTCGGATTTGTCTATTTCAGAGAAGAATCAGAGAGAGCCAGAGCCCTCACAGAGATGCAAGGATATCAATTATCATACAGACCAATCAAGCTGAATGTCGCGTCGAAGAAGGGGGGTCCCGCACCTTCTGTACCTCAACAAACACAACCCACTTATACGAGGGCTCAGCCACCATCTGATCCTGACAACAAGACCATCTTTGTCTACGGAATAGATCAATCCATCACTCAAGACATTCTGAAGAGGTGAGCCCCATCATTTCCTCCATAAACTCACATTTCCATCAGTTCATTTCGTGATTTTGGAGATATTTCTGCGGTTAAATTATTCTCTCAGAAGGGATTCGCTTTTATTGAATTTGCGACTCATGAGATGGCCCAGCGTGTATTGGACCAACTGCCAACTGGCGCCATCATCGGTAACTGCACCGTGAGGATCTCTTGGGGAAAGCCACCTCCATCAAGACCAGGAGAGGGAGGACAGCCATCAGGAAGATTCGATCAGCCTCCATACGGTCAGGGCTCATTATCACAGTCAGATTACAGACCTCCTTATGATCAATCTAACTCAAACTACCCTCCCAACCAGTCACAACAACCTTACCAAGGTATGTCTATCTGATGATCATCACATTTTACATCATGATGACGTCATATCCAGGTGAAGAAGGAGGGTACCAAGGAAATAACAACAACACAAGTGGACAGAATGAGCCCATCCCAGCACCCGGTCCTTATGAAACAAACGAAGCTTATGAATACAAACAAGAAAGCGGGGAGTCTAAACAAGAAGGACAGTCCGCAGGGCAAAAGAGAGAACGCGAGGAGGAGGATAATGAGCAGGTCGGTCGACCTCTATAAATCACCATCGTAACATTTTTCAGGACAACAAGAAGCCGCGTGCTGAAGAGGCAGCAGTGAAGGAGGAAACACAGAAGGAGACCTCTAAACCTGAAGAGAGTGAGAAACCCAAAGAGACGACTCCAGCTGAGGAACCCCAAAAGGAGGAGAGCGCAGCAGCGAAGGAGGAAGAGGCTAAATAAACGAAGCTCGTGATGTATATGTGATTATCCATACGATCTGACAAAGGTGTTTTTGGATGAGGAAAATTGGAAGAACCCGGAAAAATGCAACCCGTTGGACAAAGGTATTTTACAAATCTAAGCGACAACACGATGGAGGTAGACCTAGAATGAGATCATCCTCTTTGTTTGGTTGATGTTAGTAGGTAGTAGCGCGTATCTTTGAGGGCTTCTCCAGGCCAGATTTTCATTTCGAAAAGAATCTCCCTCTTGCCAACTGGACATGCATCCTGGGCGCCATCAGCTCTTACCTCGTTATCATCTTTAGCATCAAGGCCATGATGGAAAAACGCACAAAGTTCGATCTGAAATGGATCGTTCCTGTCCACAACGGAATCCTCTGCCTCTGGTCCGCGCTCATGCTTGGAGGCATCCTCTACGAGCTGGCAGTGATCGCCCTCACAGAGGTACATACAGACAAGGCCCTTCTGTTCTTGTGCGATCCCCTTAAGAGATTGGCCACAGGACGTCAAGTCTGGTGGTATTACATCTTTTTCCTTTCGAAATACTATGAGCTCTTAGACACCCTTATCATTGTCTTGAAGAAGAGACCTGTCATCTTCTTACACGTTTACCACCACTGCATCACATTAGGTTGGTGATCATGCCTTATCGGAAGACAATTATTAATGTATTTCAGTTCTGACCTACGTTATGCTCGAGCACGAATTGGGAATTCAGTGGATTGCCATTTCTGCCAACGCAGCTGTCCATGTGCCAATGTACTTCTATTACTGCCTCTCTTCTGCTGGTTACTCTCCCTGGTGGAAGAAGTACATTACACAGTTCCAGATCACTCAATTTGTCGCTGATCTGACCGCTAACTCTATCGGATTCGTGTACATGCATTTTGGACACAACTGCTCAGGTAATTACTTTCAAAATGACGAGATGGAGGTTGAAATATGTCACAGGACATCTGTATGCATGGATCTTTGGACAATCAGTGCTGCTCTCCTTCTTGATCTTGTTCATTCACTTTTTCAAAAACACCTACACCGCTCGCGCACCACAAAAGAAATTAGATTGAGACCTCCATCAGAAATGATGAATATATATTTTTTATAAGTCCATTTAGTTTATCCATTTCCACATTACACTACGAATCTCTTCTGATCACATTCTGGTCATGTCCAACAAATTTGGCTCTGTCCTGAGCTTAATGGAATATGCGGAGTAGCAGAGTCAGTTCGACAAAGAAACACCAGTGTCAGAGTCTTTCAGTGTCTAATTTCACAACACAAATGTTGATTTCATTCCTGCCTTCACTATGCCTTAAAAGATTCAAATGAAAACAGTACAAATTTAAATCATCTGAAAATTAGAAAGAGTCACTGAAATTTCCGTGTTGTATATGACATCATAACGATATGTTATGCAGAGGCCATGAACACCACGATGGTCATCTTCGTTTTTCAACGATTTTGATCCTGACCAAAGGAAGATAAGCGGATTTCTGCCATGCAGGATCACAGGCCCCTCAAAGCGAAAGACTCCCCTATACATTGGTTGCTGAGGCAACAACGTTCAAGGTGCCAGTGATGGTGCTCTTGTATCAATACACAGCGTCAGCCAATGAAAGTATCAGCACAAACCACCCTGCCAAATACAAAGCTTCCAAAGAGGAGTAAGGTCGCGCAATGCGCCACTTTGATGGAGTAAAAAACGAAGATCCCTGCGGTTTGACATTTTCTTAGGGACCGTCTCGGAAAAAGCCGAAACTTCCTGTCTGCCCTCCAAACACTTTTGACACATTTTCGTTATCCGTTACCCTAACATCAGGATTGATATTCCACCATTTCATCCCACGTAAAGAGAAGAGAAGCATGAGGGTCGCTCTCCTGTTGTTGGTGCTCTTCTTCTTCGGTATTTTTGGTCAAAATGTCACAGAGACATCGGCGACAGGTCTTAACACGACGACGGGACCAACGCCTGATTGCCGCCTCTATAAGTAAGAATCCCATTTCTTCGTCTTCATTCCACTCACATTTGCCCAGCCCTGATTGTAATGGTAACGGAGTCTGCCAGTTCGATGGGACCTGCAGATGTTATAATGGGTGGGTTCAACAAAGTCACCATGATCTTCTGATCTCCTACAGATACTTCGGCCAGTTCAACAGCAATCTCGGCGGACCAGGAGACGATTGCCCATACAGTAAGAATTTTCCCAAAACATCCTGATGAACCGTTTCAGATGTGGCACAATTGCCTGGAATTTACGATCAATACGTCTACCCTCTCAGAGTATATCAAGGAGTCATCTATGTGCTCCTCGCCGCCTTAACGCTGTACCGTCTCATTGTTCAATGGTTCCTCTCCCGGATGCAAAGGAACCTCTCCGTGCTTCTCATCTGGTGGATCCTTGGTCTCGTTTTGCTGCACTCGATACGTAAGATGAAATCTCACGGAGATCTCTCTGAAATGAAAAGTGAATATATTGCACTGTGTGGACTACTGGGGGATGCTTGGAAGGATCAGTTATAGAGCTATGTTGTCTACGTATATCCTCACGGACCCGATGTTTCTTCTCATCTTCTCCGCTCTCCTCTTTCACTGGTACGCGATCATCATGTGTCGACGTCGACACGCATCTGATGACGTCACAGGGCGGAATTGTATTATTCCTCCATCAGAAAGATGAAGAGAGAAGAGATGTTGAAGAAGATCAAGCCCGGGTATCAGTCAAACCTGACCATTGAAGAGGTATCTCATCATCAACATGAGTCAGATTGACAGAGTGGACAGATCATGCTCAAGATGAATTTCATCTCAAAGTTTCGCTTCGGGTATCTTGGCCTCGCGATCGTCTCATTCGGCGCATACATCGGACAGGTGAGCTGTTGATGTCTAATCATAACTGATCGTGCAAAGTGCATCTGTCAGCTTTCTGCGAGAAGTATTGAGATAAGGGACTCTTATTTCATATTTTATAGTATATACATGATCACCCTCTGGATTATTTTCGGAATAGGATACGCGATCTATGGAATAAGATTGATCCAAATCATGCCAAATGGGGTCAGTAACCGCATTAAAGCAGTGAGTAAGAGTTTTGGTATCTCTGGTGATGACGTCATCAGATCATGGTGTTGATCGCCGGATTCGCAATCGCCGAGGTCACTTATTATTGTGTTTCATATGGACTTTCATTCAGACAAAAAGGATTTGAGGCCATCAATGTAAGTGCATTGTCGACATTCTCTATCAAGTCGACACTGTACAAATGTCGACGCTTCGTAATGTGCCGAGGTGTACTGAAATGTCAACAGGAGGTCTACATTTATTCAACCCTGCATTGGTTCAGTGGGATGTGTGCACTCAACATCTTTATGCCGATATGGGAATGGCACAAGTGGTTCAATCCCTCCCTCATTAAATCCCTCAGAAGTACGAGGACAGGAGACAGTTTAAATTCTGGCGGAAATACTGGATCCGGGTTTGAAAAATCTGAAGTCATGGAGAGCCTGGAAGTGGAGATGAAAGCAGAATCTTGAATGTTATAAATATATATTATTGTGTTATATTATTTAAAATGTTCAGTGTAATTGTTGTTTTTCATTTTGCGGGCTGGGGGTGTTCAAGGACCCCCAACCAAGGTCTCCGCGCATGTTAATTTACGGTAGTGACGCAATCGCGGAGATTGCCTGGAATGTGTTTCGATTTTTCTGTTCGGTGTTCTGACATCCCCGGTAACCTTTCGCTGTCACAACAAGCTGAAGAAACAACAAAAGAGAAGCAAGATGGGGAGAGTGTCATGGATCGTCTTCCTCTCTATAATACACCTATCCTTCGGCAGAATGCTGAATGCGGACCCAAGCAATATTGGACACTCGAATGATGACAGTGCGCCAAAAATGATGATGTACTTTCACACAGGAATCCAAGAATACTTCCTCCTTAAAGGTGATCGATTAGGATCCATCGCATCACGATGATCTATCGTCGGGAAACAGTTGTTTTTGACTAAATAAAGAGGCTACTACAACGACAACAACTCAATACGCTTTGGCCTGTGTGGGAAGTGCATTAGTGTCATTCATCTTCCAAGGACTAGGAATATTGAGGACGAGGACAGAAACTCTTTGGCTGAGGGTGAGATCATGAGAGGTCTGCATCATAGACATTGAATATCATGCAGAAGCTGTCCCGAAAGTATTACATTGTGGGGACGATCCGCGCATTTGTCAAAATGATACAGGTGCATCTTAAAATTTTTTCAAATGGGTAGAGTGTTATGCATTGTAAGTGAATACTTGCAATGAAGGCAGCTAATTTGATATAAAAATCACGATATCAAATAAATCCGTATATAATTCAATACTTTGTTGAATATTTATTAATTGAAAATACTCCAAAAATATAAAACTATCGTTCAGTCTGACCAATACAGGTGTTCATCAGCTTCACTGTGATGCTACTCGCGATGTCATATAATCTGCTCATTCTTCTGTCCATCGGTCTAGGTGCATTCTTTGCAACACTCATATTTGCAAGGTGAAGAGATTCAATATTATTATTCCATTGAATATTTGCTGTCGTGGCAAATCTTTCAAGTGTGGAAAACAAAATTCACCTTGAAACAAAAAATTCCATTTAATATCTTAAGACATAACACTCTCAAATGAATATACTGAAGCTTTTAGATTTGGACAACCTATCCTGAGGCCGCTAACAGACATCAGTTTCAACAACATCCTCAGCGATGATGAAGATAATGAGACCGAATAAAATATTTAATTTGATATATCTTATCAGGGTCGGTGTTGTGTGCTGCGAATGTGTTATTAATACCAGGTGGATGTGCGCCTCTACAGGACCAACCAAAGTTTGGTTCTGAAACGATATTTTCGGCTTGTTGAAATATTTATTTTCAAGTTGAAAGAGTCATCTCCCGCAATTTATTCAAACAAAAGACACCCGCATGCCGACTCTACGTGTGCGTGTGATTCAGGCCCGAGGTGTAACTCCAGATGGAGACACTACTGTAAAATTAAAGGTGGGTATCTACCTGAGGCACATATCCTAATATGGACAGATCGGCAACGGTAAATTCAAGACGAAGACTGTGAAGAAATCAGCAACACCCGTTTTTGATGAGAACTTTGAAGCAGCTGCGAATGATCAGACCACCCTTGCCGTCGAGCTATCTCATTCTAAGAAAATTGGAACTTCAGACAAGGTGAGATGAACAGTATAGAAGCGCTCATGGCTGGAAGCGTATGTTTTGCATATCGGCAATGCCACGTGGCGTCATGATTTTCTGGCAAACCACACATACAATCTCCAGTCTTCCATTTTCACATGAATCCACAACAACATCCACCATTTGCAACTCGTATAACGATCTTCTGATCTTCATAGGTTGGTGTTATAGAACTGTCCCTCAGCAGTTTGATCAAAGGGAAAGAGTCCGTTGCATGGTTCAAGCTTTCAAACACTGCGGAAATACAGCTGGCCCTCTTAGCAGTCGATTTTGGTGTTCCAGAGGCCGCCGCTCCAGCGCCAGTCAGTGAGTGGATTTTCCGTGAATTCCACGAATTGTCGTTGTAGTTGGAGTTGTAGATGTTGAAGAGAACAGGAGCACCAGTGGCAGCGGCACCTACCATCCCAAGACCTTCAGACGCGGAGGTCGACAGACAATACAAAGAAGTCATGGTGAATAGAACATGCTGATCACGATCAGATCAAATGGACTCACACATCACAGGCAAGTTTGGGAATAGACAAGACATTCGCACATCCCACAGCTTATCAACAACAAATCACAAATGAGATCTCCATGGAGGCCAAATGGAACATGGTCTGTCAGAGCAGATTGATTTCCAACACAAAGAAGGAGGGCAAACAGCTGGATCACACTCCCAAGTTTTGGCTCCAAAAGCTAAGAGGGGAGGTGTGTGTCTATTTATAGAGATGAGAATACTGAAGGGCTATAGAACCTCACCGCCAAGCTGTTGCGAGACCTCAGGATTGTTTTAAATGGAGAAGGAGTGCAGTTTCTATCCGATTTTATTCGTGATGGTGGTCTCGAGGTACTCACGTGAGTGTTGTAGATGGATGACGTCATCATGAGACTTTGAGACTGATGACGTCATCAGTGATATCTTGGAGAAGATCGAGAAGGGAAGTGCGCAGAGCGTCAGGAATCTGAATGATAACAACACAGAGATAGACCAACAAGCTACAGAGTGTATACGTTGTATCTTAGCACTTTGTTCTAACAACTCTACTGTGAGTATCATATGTTAATTTATTCATTATTATACATTATTATACATTATTATTAACATTATTATACATTATTATTATACATTATACGAATAGATTTTTCTATATAAATTATATTTATATAAATTATATATAGGGATTAGATGGAGTTGTAGAAAATAAGAAGACATTAAAGAGGATGAGTATGGTGTTATTCAACACTACACCAGAGATAAGACTCGCAACCCTAAAGATCCTCTCCATTGCCATCGTCAAATCTGAATCCGCACACGGGTAATCTCCCCGAAATTTCTTCGAAATTTCGCTGAAATCTCCAGGGAAATTCTGAGTGGATTGACACATGTCAAAGGCAACAGACCCCGGTTCGAGCCGTTGATGAAGGCGATGAATGATGTGGGAGATAATGACAGAGCCACTTACCTTCTATTCATCAACTTGCTCACTGGTGCGGAAGATACGGGACCACAATTGCGCTCCGAGTTTATCGACTTGGGAATCAACAATATTATAGAGGTGATCTCATCATGCTTCATGTCACCATCGTGATTGACATAATGTCATGATACTTATCATCATGATTGACACAATGTCTTTATCATGATTGACATAATGTCATAATAATACTTATCATCATGATTGACACAATGTCTTAATCATGATTGACATAATGTCTTGATCATGATTGACATAATGTCTTAATCCTGATTGACCTAATGTCCAATGGTGATTGACATAATGTCATTGATGAAGAATAGAGATGGAAGAGTAGCTTGGCGGAGAGGGAAGATCTAGACCTGGACACCCAGATCGAAGAGTGGGAGAACGAGTCACAGAAGGAGAAGAACGACCTCGTAGACAAGTTTGCGGCACTCGGAATAGACATCAGGTGCGTGCTGTTGGGATTCTTCGGTGCAGCGGAGCTGCTGAATGCGAAATCTTCTTTGGTCGCGATACATTACAAAATATGTATTCTAATATTTAAAAAATAAATAAATTTATAATAAATAAATTTATAATAAATAAAAATTTAAAATTGGCATTCTGCCACAAAAATTCTTATAGTCTTTTTCCAAGAATTTTATTCTGACACTTTGACATCTCTGACATTTGCACAGATCTGCAGATGAAGTCCACAGGGCTCTTTTAGAGAAGGCAAAGGCGGCAACATTGTCAGCACAATTACAAAACATAGAGAGGGATATGCTACTCATGTTCCTCGCAGAAGACCGGGAGGCGGGGTGGGCACAAATAATCGTGCCGGGTGAATCCTGACCGTTGTAGATTGCAGAGATTCTTGGCGGGAGGAAGACTTGTACACCAGTTGGCATTGTCGAAGGCGTCTATTAATTATGGAAACGGAAGGGGTCAGGTTTCACACATCTCAGACATTTTTTGCAGAGCTGGAGGCACACGCGGCAGAGCCGCAATTAGATATACAACAGAACAAGTATATCGTGATTGTTTTGTGGCTTCGTCGTGACGTTTTCAAAGTACATCTATATTTTTGTGTGTTTGTGGATATAGACTGTTTATGTCGATTCGTGCTGTTGCGGCTCTAATCACATCCTACGCATGAATCCATAAAAATTGACCCGCCACAGCCAAAGACATCGCACCCCTTCTCTTGGCAGCTTCTAACGATCTGGCATCCGCACCTCTGACCAACGAGATCGCCGAGTTGAAGAATCAACTCGACCAGCATAAGAAGAAGGTCCAATCCCTCGAGATTGACCTCAGGGAAAGGGATGAGAAGGTGATTGATTCGATAGTTGCCTCGTTATTTAGATGTGATTCTATAAAAAAATTCGAGTGTGATGTTACTGCGGCAGAGCCGCGGCCCAAATGACCAGCGCGATTTGTAGACGTTTTGAAGAAGTCTCTTACTGTGGTTGTATTTGCTTTGTAATAAATCGTGTGGTGATGTTGCAAAATAAGTTGGAAAGAATAACAATTGTAGATACAAGCTTTGGCTGCGGGAGGCGCGGTAGCAGGTGGTCCCCCACCCCCACCAGGCGGAGGCCCTCCACCCCCACCACCCCCAGGAGGTATGTACATTCAAAATAGAATGTGTGATGACGTCATCAGGTGATGCACCACCCCCACCTCCTCCTCCAGGAGGAGAAGTCCCGGGAGATGGACCCCCACCCCCTCCTCCCCCACCGGGCGGTGG
>KV920896.1:13697-29523 GCA_002081555.1 Protostelium mycophagum | reverse complement strand
CGTATTTGGCCCAGAATCTGGTACCAGAGGCTCCAGTGTCAGGGATCTTGAAGCCGGTTCTTTGTCCAGAGGGAAGCCTGAGACGTATGAGATGATTATTCCAACTATGCTTCCATCCTTGATATGTCCTCACTTTGTAACTGTGCTGCTCTGTCCGGGAAGAGGACGTCCATCACCTCCCATTCTGGCCTCGATGAATAACTGTTGTTGTAAGACATCGATTGTCTTTTTAAATACTCACTGTTACACCGCAGTTGTTGATGATAGTCAGATCGCCGTTTTGGCCGTTTGGACCAGGCGCATTTCCGCCACCGCCGCCATCTGACGACATTAGAATTAAATCAATTAACTACTCAGACATACTTCCTCCACCGCCACCGCCACCACCGTTACAGAATTGCTTTTGTGTGAGGACACCGTTAAGACAGCAGTACAGATCATCAGAGAAGCAAGCATCACCACAACCTTGAAGAGGTGGTGGGCAGCCAGCTGACACCAAGAGACCGAGGGCCAAAAAGAGAAGTGGTCGGCTCATGCTGAGCACGAAAGGAATGAAGTTTCAGAGGTCAAAAACAACACATCCGCCGGGTCGCGTTAAAGAACGTGCGCGGAACGTTTGTGGGATGACAAATTTGACATATAAGAATTGTAAATAGAATGTTCTGGCATTTGTCACGGAGATGCCTTTCAGGAATTTTGCCCCAAAAAGTGGCAGATTGTAGATGCTGGTTCTTGTTCCCGGATTATTCCAAATTTATATCATACAAATACATTCAATGTTATTGCCAGAGACCTCACAAGGCTTGCAGAAGCACAATACGTTCATCGGTAAGAGACTTTTTGTATCTCTTGCTACATTTGATTTTATTTGACAAAAGAATTGAGGCATATGTCACAATTGTTGCAATTTGAAGAGGGTAATGTCTCTCCGAAATACTACATCTGATCAGCTTTGCATGTTGTCTCACATCTTCACCTTGAGCATGAAGACCCTCCTGCATTCAGTCTTGTTGTCGACATACGCCTTTATATCATCCAATTTATCTCGCACGTTGTTCTGTACAGATCCATCAGATCAGACATCTACAACGAACAAAATCTCACTCTTGATTGCCTGGACAGTGAACCACTCATTGCTGCGATTCTAAACTGTCTGTTCCAATCTGTGTCTTTATGGAACAGTACACAGTGACTTGGCAGCCCGTCTCTTCCCTTGGTTTCTCAGTAACATATCGACTAAAAATAGCCTCACCGCTCTGCCTGATTGTTGGTAGTAACTCTCTAAACTCGCCGGCATCATCTGGTGTATCACGTATCGGAGGTCAGGCTTGTCTATACCCATTCCGAAGGCTGTTGTCGTGCATAACACTTTGACTTCACCAGACATCCATGATTTCTGTGCCTCTGTCCTCTGCCCTAAATGCAGTCCGGCGTGGTAGAATCCTGCAGATACACCTGACTGAACAGATTAATTTCGCTTAAGAACTAGTCATCTTCGACGAAAATAACACGCACACATCACAGTGCAATTGAGGACTATGTCATTACTCACCTCTCTTAGCTTCTTCGCTAGTCTTTCACAATCTCCCGTTGTAAGGCAATAAACTAATCCGGCGTCATTCTTGTGTTCTTTGGTGATGAGATTGACAATCTGTGAAGACATGTCCCTCTTCTTCTCTGTAACTGAGTACCTGCCTCTTATTTAATACGGAGTATTTACCTTCTCTTCATGTTGATTCGGGGATATATATAACATAGAAGTCTCACTTGAGATTTGGTCTGTCAAATGAAGAGCCGATGACAACAGGGCGTCTCAGAGACATCGTCTTTATGATATCTCGGCGTACCTCATCTGTTGCAGAGGCTGTACAGCAGACAATCGGCACCGAAGGAAATTCTGTCGACAATGTCGACAGTTTCTGTACAGATGTCACAATATCATTCATAAAAATAATGTATACCCTGTAGTCAGGGCGGAAGTCATGACCCCACTCCGATATACAGTGGGCTTCGTCTACAACGAATCTAGATATCATATTTGCCGCATATAGCTCCTTCAGTAGGGCCATCATCTGATGATGATGAATGTGAGAATATCAAGAAATATAGACCTGTTGGTTCTTCCCGATCCTCTCTGGGGTTACGTATAATAATTTGAGTGTGCTTTGTGCATTTTTGGAATGAGATCTCAATGCATCAGATTCTAATACAGACATGATTCTTGTTGTTTCTCTCATCCCAACTGCGGATGACAGTTGTTCGCACGGAACTCCCGCCATTTTCAATTTCCTGAGTCTGTTACATCAGATCATGCAACAGCGACCCACTTCAATTGGTCTTCCATGAGTGCTAGTAAAGGCGAAATTACGATTGTGACTCCAGGAGAGCACACTGCAGGTATCTGAAATATTAAAGATTTTCCACCTCCTGTTGGTAAGCCAACAAAGGTGTCTCTTCCTTCCATTATCGAATTGATCGCCTCCATCTGGTATTTGCGAAATTCTTGATTCCCAAATATCTATAATTGATTAATGATGGTGTGGATCATCACCTATGTCATTAATGAATGAAAGCAATGAACATCACATATATCACTCATTAAAGGTCCAGCGATGATCATGAAAATTCAAATTCAAATACAAATCCTCACATTATAATTGGCTGATAAAATCATATCTGACCAACCGAATTTCTCTTTGAAAATAGAAGGGTCATTTAATGGTTTTGTGTCCCTCTGCTTTCCCCTGCTGATCTTCAACATACATTTTGTGAATTGAAGTTGATCAATCATCCGACCCGTCTTTTTGTATGGTTTCCTTCCATTCTTGCAACCAAGCTGCATAATCTTGTCTGTCCTGTCCCTTCAACTCTGGAATTTCCTCCTTGATGATGATCTTCTCTTGTGTTGAGACTATCTCTTCTTTGATTGTGTTCGTTTTGGCAGAATGTGGAGTGAGGAATCCATTTGCCAGCCTGATCACTCCTGATTGCATGAGTGAATCAACAGTTGGCTTCTTCATTTTCGGTGCCTTATTTTTCAGGAAGGAAGGGTGAATCTTGTCTGCTGAGCCATCATCAAATACTTCTTTTTGGCGTGGGCAAGTGACGCTGAAAGGTTTGTGTAGGATGGTAGGGTGTGTGTGATTCTGCAATCTATTCAAGATGACATTACGATTGAGAGTGACATGATGCATGTATGAAATAAGGGTGAAAATTTTAAGCTCAAGATTTGAGCAATTGTAGATCGACAGGGTTTTTCGTGCAGAAGTGGGAACCACTTTCTCAAAACGCCCACCAATAAACAAGTTCGCCACGAATATGAGGACGTCAGGCACGCTCTGCGTCTTTCTGTTAACACTCACTTCAGTGACATCATCTTGCATCTGGATTTGTGGTACGAAAGACTTATGGAGTAACACAAAATGCTGGGATTGTGCGAGGGTACCAGAAGAGACGACGGATGTCATCATTTCTAATGCAACGGAGGTAATGCCTTGTCTTAAAAAATCGAGATCTGATGGGGCTAGGTGGTCATCTCTGAACCTGCTTCTGCAAACACCCTCTCACTCAGCAGGTTGAGTACATGTTCTCATGACCCACAACTCAATTTTTAAGGGGTGCCAAAATCACGTGTTCTTCTGGGTCACTTCTCATACAAGATTACCTCTCCATCGACGACAACTCAACCATCCAGTTTGAAAATAATTTTACTATTATGGGCCAGAACACCGTGAGAGGACCCAGATCGATGAACCTGTACTCATGTTTTTAGGATTCAGAGGTGAATAACTACGGTAACATCACAGGCTCAGTCATGTTGCATTTAGTCACTATGAATAATTATGGTATGATCCTTTCAATGTATTTCCTAGTGACACAATACAGGGACATTCAACATCAAGGATGGTAATATAACAGATTCTGTCATCAACAACCAACAAGACATGGACATCGACAATACAGTGATCAATCGCAATACGATTTTAAACAACAAAGGATCTAACACGAAGGTATATGCTAAATACAGCGATGACGTCACGCTCACACGACTCAGATTTACAATCGAGTGATCTCTTATGGAGATCTACGCGTACAAAATTCCACCGTTTTTATTGCTGACAACTCTGTGTTGTCTTCAATGAACATCTTGACGTCACGAGATTCATCTTGGACATTCAACAGGTAAGAATGATAAGATATCTCATCTCATGACGTAATGACAGTTCCTCGAAATTGGAGATAAGCGGGGGAGTGTCAAATTGGTTTGGTTTCGCACATTTTGATAACAACAGCGACACTTCACAAGGTTAGAATAGAGATGTACGTGCATAATCAACATAAACAGGAGTGCACATATCAAACAACAACATCACTATGGACACTGCCGTGATGGATTTTACCTCCGATCTGTACATCAACAGCTCCCTCTTCAGCTTGAAGAACGGTAAGATGTCGTACTTTGCCATATTCTCTCGACATGGAGATGTCTTAGATCGATGTGTTGACATTGTACAGGGATATCTAGATTTACGATCTCATCTCGCGGTGTCTTCAGTGACATCAAGGTGTCAGGAAACAGCGAATCTCAGATCCGTATAGATTCAGGAGAAGATAATTGTATGTTTAGGAATATAGACATGCAAGACCCCATCACCTTCTCCGCCAACGGAAATTTTCAAGGAGAGATAGTCCAGAGAGGTGATGATGATATATAGAAGATGAGACTGATGAGGTAAGCTGGAAGTAGAGTGTACATCAGATCAGATGGTATTATGGGTTACCCTAGTTTCCGTGGTGATGGAATAGTCTATCTACAATCCCCAGACAATGAGAATATACATTTATACCGTCCTCTACAACTGGACGCGAACGATCTGGCGATATCTTCGCCTATTATATTCCATCTTGAACAGATCCCACCTCCATCTATAATCACCAAAGGAAAGATTAAGGTATGATATCATACTGACCATCTCATCGCTCATACGTGATATCATATGATCAGAATAATGACGTCATAACAAAATAACGAGACATCATAGATGGATAAATTGATGGTATCAATAAGTAATACACCCACATCTTTGGATGAAAAGTACACACTGATAGAGACATCCAGTACTCTCACAAGAACCAATGTATCTCTACTCAACCCAAGTATGTCTTCACATCACCAACTCCTCTACTAATAGATACAGTACGCACTTGGGATGCTGTATGGACGGATAATAGATTGGAGTTGCATTTGGGAAAGAAAGAATTCACATCTACACCTGACATCGTCATAAATGTCAACCCTCTACAACAAACGGTGAGTTTTTTAATATGAAAAGACTCAATCGAAACAGATTAATATGACGTGGAGTTGCTCAAAAGATTGTGATTACGCAAATTACACGGTGATCAGTGATGGGAACGGACACGTATGGGACCAGAGACAGAAGGAAGGCACCATCTCTGCATCACCTGATGATTATGAGTTCTGTCATGTGTATGAAGCTCTTGCCAAGTAAGTATCTCTTGTGTCAAAGATGATGCTCATGATCTAGTTACCAATGGACTTGGTATCAATTCACCTGGAGAGGTACTCTTCATCAAGCACATCGTCATTTGGACTTCTAAACAACTCAGGTGATGTGAAGAACGTCAGTTGGTTGAGCGTGCCATCATTCTATTCTCCAAACGTGACCGCAGCCGACGACATCCCTGCATGGGATAAAGCAGATTGCCCCTGTTTACAACATCTGGCTTCCTCTAACTACGTATTCCATTTTGCAAACAAGACAAAGATATATTTATCACCAGACCAAATCAAATTGAACGCAAAGGCCAAACCAGGATTCTACGTCACTTTGTCATGTAATTATGTTACGGGGTGTGTTTATTTCTACAAAAAATCACAGGTGCTCACATCATGCAGGCAAGTGTTCAACTCTGGAAGACAAACAACATTGGAGAGGTCCTCTAGTATTATCGGAGAGCGTGGTGTGAGTATTGAGGAAAACGTCGTATATAATGTAACATGAGTACAGATCATGATCGTATGCTACGTAATCATTGGGGTGTTCTCAGCTTTATTCATCGCAATTATCGCCTTTAACGTGAGGAGCTCTGTTTATAATCAAATATTTATTTATAAAAGACGTGGCAAGCGCGCAGAGAAGCACAAAGAAAGAAGGAGGAGGAGAGAGAACATCTACTCGGTGGTAACTTGCAATTTTAATAAACAATTCTTGTCCTCTTTTATCTCCCTCACAATACTTCATCTTGTCTTGAGTCCATCCGTGCTTTTCACATCTTTTAAAGAGACGAATTTATAATTAAAATTAAATTAAAAACTCTTATTAGTTGTAGACAAGACATTTGCATCTTTTGAGATACGGGGGAACAAGATCACTTTGGAGATGGGAAAAAGGAAGAAGACAGAGAAGAATGGGGATTCTGACGATGACGGTAAAGCGGTCAGCGTCAGAAGGAGATTAGAACCCTATCAAACACAGGGCCTTGAGAATTATTTCACAAAGGTCGACGTGTATCCAACAACAGAGAGCAAGGTGCCCTAAAATTTATTTAGATGAACAATGATCTCATAAATGTTCATGAGCCGTCCTCTGAAACATTTTTAGGAGGAATTGGCCAGGAAGTTGGATCTCAAACCAGAGACCATTAGTAAGTGGTTCATCAATAGGAGAGTCAAACTTCGTAATGAAGAGACGAAGAAGGGAAAGACCCTAGATTCGGATGATGACTCGAGCGTAAAAGGGAAGCCAAAGCCAACTGGACCTAGAGGTACACGCTTGAAAGATGTATATGATAATGATACCAAGCCATTTTGCAGCTGTTGTTGCAAGAACCAAAAATCTGGTTGCCGCAGCCACACCCGCAATTGCAAGCAAGTCTGAAGAGAAGGTAGCACAAAGACATGATTCCACATTAATTAAACCTATAACAGGAAGTGAAGAAGGACAAAGAGAAGGAAAAGAAGGATCGAGAAAAAGACAAGAAAGATAAAGAGAAGGAAAAGAAAGAACGAGAGAGAGAAGAGGCAGCCAAAGCATCATACATCAAAGAAGATGACTCTGATCACTTTGAGTTCATTCCCACAAGGGAGAGAAAAAAGAGAAAAATTCAGCCAGAGGCTACACAGGTCGTGGAACCACCTTCTGCGCCTAAATCAGAAGTGACGGTGGGCACTTACATGTATCAGTCAATATTTATTTTTCGCAGGTACCCCTCTGGAAAGAATTATATTTAGAAGCTGAGGCAATTCGTGCTCAAAAAGAAAATGACCCTGCAGAGATCGAGCGGAGGCAGAGTATTCTTCAACATATCTGGAGTGCCAGAAAACAACAAGATATTCCTGCTGTCTTTGCCATGATTACGGGACCAACAATAGCACCTTATCGGTATATTTATCGTCTCAATATATTTATTGATATCGACAGTATGGAAGAATTGACTCTTGTTCTGGGGAGAAACACACCAGCACATAGAGAGGCCGATATACATATTAGTAACAGTGCAAATATCAACCATGTACATGCAAAGGTTGGAATCATTTTATTAATCATGACCCGAGAAATGATGATCAACCGAATGATAGGTGACCTTCGAAGACGGGTGCTACAATATTATAAATGTATCGAGAAGAGGATTTCAATTGAAGACAAACAAGGGTGAAGACATCGTTTAAAATGACGTCAACATGTCAATGACATGACCAGGATGGAAGGAGGTGACAGGACACATGGCCAAGGTACCCCTGCCTAACCCTGCTGCAATGAACTTCCAAGGTAGTTTCGTCTTCCTCCAAGTCTTCCAGATCAAAGAGACGAACACGTTAGAGGTAGAAATCCCATAATTTAATTTAATTAAAATATTATGCAGGAAGGTTCACACGTGCCGCCACGTTTGAAATATGACTCGATTATAAACGACCCTCCTCCACTGGATAATTTTGCAGATTATTCTACACGCCCAGAAGGATTCGAAGTGAGTCGTCACGCGAAAATGGATCTGATGATGATATAGGAGATGTATTTAGCCAAGGAAAACGAAGAAAACAACACATATGCATCAAACACACATACACCCTCACATTCTGACAAGTTGAAAGAAAATTTTCCTGCTGTGAAGCCCGTAAAGACGAAGAAGGCGAAAGAGGCGAGCCACACAGACGAGAAAGAGCACAAGCAGCATTCTTACGCATCAATGATTGCTGCCGGAATTAAGAACCAGGGAGGAGAGGCGACTTACAAGCAGATCAATGAGTACATAGGTAATCTATAAATAGAACATGATATACATAAAGTAAATATACGATATCTCAATGAATAATAATAGGTGCACATTTCAAGGATGTGGTCAAGGACAGAAAGACGTGGAAAAATTCTGTGGGAGGTATATATACAATAATAGAATACAGTGATTGAATGAATAAGGCGTATTATCCTCATCAGGCTTCTTCGAATCGGTAAAACTACCTACTGATGATCCCGGTACAAAGAAGAGAGGAGGTGTGTGGAGAGTATCCAACCGTGGCCAGACGCTAGATAATCCAAAGGAGGAGAAGGTGAAACTAATTATATCATTATAATCATGCTAATCATGATAGCCGAGTGACTCAGCAGAAAGGATGATGGAGGCACCCAGCGCACCACAAGATGACACGCGACACACAGAACAGCAACAAGATCAAGGAATGGCAGATAGCTCCTCTAGCGGATCAGACAGCAGCTCCTCGAGTTCTGGCTCTGATTCCTCTTCTGACGACAGTGAGGATGAGGGTCCTGCCATCCTCGCCATGCAATAAAATCAGAAAATGCCGTGCACATCAATGCAACGATTACGCTGGTGTACATTATGTCATGCTCATCCCATTGTCCTTGCGTTGTGGGACACCAATACAATGGTGGTAGGATCTGGTCTTTCATTCATCATTCGCACACTGAAATGGCATTTCGGTGAGGTCTTCCTCTTTTCCGCACTTTCTCTTGGTTTGTTGTGGAAAAAATATATTTTCTATATTCTGATGAGCTTGACAGCAGACAAATGGTTTAAGAGTCCACAAAATGGTGAAGCAAGAATAAAATTCGATTGTCAATTTCCGTCTCGTTGTAAAATGACAATTTCAAGATGAAAACACTGGAATGCTTTCCGAGACAGCGACAAAAACACCGAGAGACATGCTCACTTTCCACAACACTCAATCAGTAAAAACACAATACAAGAAAGATCGAGATGCCATCACAATTGCTCAGAACTGCCTCTGGAAGAACACTCGCACAGAAGATACAAAGAGCCACAAGCAGACCAGCTTACAGCAGACTCCTTCTTCGTGCGTTACAAGAGCTAAACAAGAACGGATCTAACACACATGCCACCTCTATACCAGCCATCGTGAAGTGGATCGAGAACAACTACGTCCTCAAAAACAAGAAGATCGCCGGCCAGTTTTTAAGAAAGGCAGCAAAGAAGGCGATCGAAGAGAAGAAGATCAGACAGATCAGAAACTCCTTCGTTCTCAGAAATGCAAAGAGGCAGGAGAGACAGGAGAATGTCACAAAGAAGAGGAGCCCAAGAAGACAGAAAGAAGTGAACGAGAGACCAAAGACGCTCACCATTCTGCCAAACACACAGAATTCAGAAAAAGGCCAGAAGAGGAGCATCTACAACGGCACCAACGAAGAGCATCGCAGCACCCGCTGGCCTCAAATCTGTCTTCCTCTGGCAATACGAACATAATGGTTGGAAGAACTACGACACAACCGCTTCAGATGTTGTTGAGGGGGTGTATCAGAGCTATCTCCAAAACAGAGGAGGAACTGATGTGAGAGCGATCAAGTCGGGAGAATGGGAGTACATGGTCGACTTTATGTCTATGAAGCAGACGAATCTGCAGCACCACAGCCACACAATTAGAAACATCAGAAGAATCCAAGTATCACAATAATAAATGTATATAGACGAGTTCTTCTGTGCTAAAACCTCCAAGGTCACGCGTCTTTTGTGGGGTTTTACCAGAGTAACTTTTTGGGTCAGAGGAGGGGGACTGAAAGAACATAATTCTGTCTATTTTTATATATTTCCAGTCTTGTTGTGACTCTGTGCATCATTTACATCGTGATTCCTCTTCTTGATGGGGGAGATGGGACTGTCAATTGATCAGTTAAAATACAACTACAGACTACTCACTTTGCACATTCTTCACTCTCCAAAATTGGAGTGAGCGATCTGGGAGTTAACATGGAAGGCGTTCCGGAGCTTCTGGTGCGCTCACTGTCAGGAGTATTGTTTACAGAGTTGAGACCCATATTCTTAGATATGGGCGATTGAAGGATGTTCGATGGAGACCAAGGAATATTCGTGGCGCTCTGTGGCATGTAGAATCCAGTTGGGGTCATCTCTTGATCAAGAGATGAATTAAGAGGTGACAATCCATCACCCAATATCCTGGGAGGCTCCTATATAGATGTCAATCTGGTGCCTGTGAAGAATCTCCTCACCGTTTCTTCTCCTTGTGGGATATTCACCGTCAAATTGGGCTTCTTTGACTTCTTCGAATTCCTGGGGTTGGAATCGCCAGGCGAAGCGGGTCTCTTGGTGATCTCTGCATCCGGACTTACAGCAAAGAAAGATGGAACAGTTCCGGATCCTTCAGTCGTCTCTGTAATGGAACCGGTGGATTTGGCAGTACCAGGTGTTCCCCCTTCCTGTTCAAAGCTGGAAAATCCCTTTGTCCCATTTGGGGAATAATTGAAAAAGTTTGGTGTCTGAGAGTGTCACATTGTGGAACGCAATGGATCGATCATGTACCGTCATGCCGGCGTATGCGGAAGAGGTTGGGGTCTTCAGATAGAGATTGCCAAGGCTTCTAGGAGTGATTGCAAGAAGGTCGTCTGGGGTTGGTGTGCTCATTGGGTTACTTAAGACAGTTCCAGGGCTGTTGAGAGTTGGTTCAGGGAGAGGATTGATGAAAGCAGTGGTCTCGACCTCTTCGCCTTCTCCGTCTTCTTCATCTTTCACTTCCTCTTTGTATGGGGTGTCTTTCATCTTCATAACTTTGCCACTGAGGTTGTTGTACTGTTGAGTTTGAGAAAATGAGACTAACGTTAGTGCTTACATCTGAGTTAGCCAAAGGCTTATGAGGTTCATTGAATTCTGTGTAGCGCAAGAGGCAAGAATCCATATCACGACTGGCGTATTGAAAAAGCTTGTTGTTAGAGCTGAAAATGATGAGAGCGATCTCACAATCACAAAGGATGGATAATTCCATGGCCTTCTTGATGAGTCCATTCTTCCTCTTGGTAAATGTTGCCTAAGAAAATGAGATCATATGTGTGATCTCTTCGCATGCGAAGCTCACTTGTCGGTTTCTCTCATTAGAGATTCTTTCAATGTTGATCTTGTTCCTTCCCATTCTATCTACTGTTGAGAGTCAGAGTTGGAGGAAGCCATTAAGGAATCGAGCACAACTCATTATTTCACAAAGACGTCTATCTGAGCGACGCATAGACATAATGAAAAATTCAAAGACATACCTCCAATTATAGACCCTCTAAAAATGGCCCCTGTCACCCGAGCTTTGCTCGAGCGAAAATTACCGGAACATTTTTGAGTAAACCAACCAGCCTCCTCCTTTCATTAAGGAACTTGTTCACTGGCTGAAATTCATTTGTTTGAAACATTCAGCAAAGAGAGACGAATTTATAGAGTTCAAGAAGTATAAAGGAAAATATAAAGCAGATCAACAACTACCCATTGTAGAGTCTTATCAGTTAATGAATGTGTTCAAAACCGAAGATGATCACTCCTCTCGAGTGTAATTCAATCTAATCGTAAATTTCGATGTTCAGAAAGTTCAATTTCCTGCAAATTTGACCCAGCAAAAATAAATTACAGGACAATTAAATATCATGAATGACTCCTATTCTAAATGTCGAAATGATCTAATGTACAAGTTGAACACATCGTAGATTTTGGTTCTCCAGCACGTTAATCACCGGGAATTTTAACGTGGCTAGCCATAACCGAAATAAATTTGTTCTGTTACGAGAAAAAGGCACGTGGGCTGACAAAGTGACAAGGGCACAGTGTCAAAAGAAGTCTGTCTTTCTATACAGATTTTGCACTCGTTCGAGATTTCAATCTGAGGCAGTATCTTGGCAAATCAACAAACCGACGAAAAAAAAGCAGGAAATCAAACGGAATGGCTCTGTCGACCGGGGTTTGCATCAGAATTGATTGTCGACATTGTTGAGTGAAACGTGAGAAGAAACATTCTCATTAATCAAAAGGTCAGCGATTGTTATGTCATGTCTCATACGAATACAAGAGACACGTGTGACAAAGATTCTAGTGCTTAATTTTCACAGATATACATTCTATGAGCCAAAGTTATGAAAATGGCAGTTTGAGTCAAAGAAACGACTCAGGTGCAAGCAACAACACAAATTCAGGCCGTGATGCTCCTCATGGAGAGGCCGCACGCTACGTCCCTCCTTGGTTGAGAAACAAAGGAGGTGATGACTCCCGTGATGGAGGCCAAGAGCGTGGCAGAGACGACAGGGGAAGAGATGACCGCAGAGACTCCAGAGACGATCGTTTTAATGATCGTGGTGGCAGAGACTCAAGAGATGACCGTTTTGGAGCCAGAGATGAACGTGGCAGTTTTGGTCGTGATAATCGCGATGGTCCACGTGATGGCGGTCGTGATGCTGGACGTGACGGTGGACGCTTCCAGGACAGAGGCAGAGATGACCGTTACGGTGGAAGAGACTCTTACAGCAGAGGTGGAGGGTGAGAACATTCTCTTTTTGATTGATCATGTTTTGATATGAGAACAGTTTCAGTGGAGGATCCGGTTATCGCGACAACAATTTTGGAAGAAACAACAGCGGTGGCGGCTGGGGAGGTAGATCCACTGGAGGTGGTTGGGGAGGTTCGTCTTCTTTTCTTTTCTTCCTCTAAAAATAATAGGAAGGGACCGCTATGAGCGCGAAGAGTCCAACCCTTTTGAAGAGGACAACAATGGAGGAGAAGACGAGAGTCTTCCAGAGCCAGAAAAGATCGAGTATGAGAGGGTAAGAGATGATCTGTTGTGTAAATGATTAACATAAATAGTATGACGATATACCTGTGGAGACTTCTGGTCGTGAGTGCCCTAAGCACATTGACACCTGGGAGGAGCCCAAACTTCGTGAGTACTCCATTGATTGACCTCGACTGATCAATGCAGACCCAACCTTGGAGAACAACATCAAACTCGCAAAATTCGACAAACCTACACCCATTCAGAAGTACAGTCTTCCTATCGTGCTCAGCCACAGAGATCTTATGGGTTGTGCACAAACTGGATCAGGAAAGACAGCTGCCTTCCTTCTTCCCGTAATAGAGAGAATCCTCAGTGAGCCTCCTCACGACTCTGTCTCACAATCTGGCAACAGAAGAAAGGTAATCATCACAACACCTAATCTGATTGGATCCTAAAGCAAATAGGTTTTCCCCGTTGCTTTGGTTCTCGCGCCTACACGTGAGCTCGCTTGCCAAATTTACACTGGAAGCAGAAAGTTCTGTTACAAGACTGGACTGAAGACTTCTGTTGTATACGGAGGTACCCCCATCGTCAACCAACTGAGAGAGCTCGAGAGAGGATGTGACATTCTCATCGCTACACCCGGTCGTCTTGTCGACATTATCGACAGAGCCAAGGTTTCCCTCTCTGCTATCCGTTACCTCACTCTTGATGAGGCTGATCGTATGCTTGATATGGGTTTCGAACCTCAGGTCAGTCTACATGAATCATTCGCAATATGAACTGAAAAGGACTAGATCAGAAGAATTGTAGAAGAGGAGGACATGCCTGTCACTGGAGTCCGCCAGACACTCATGTTTTCAGCAACATTCCCCAAGGAGATTCAGCGATTGGCTGCTTCTTTCTTAGAGGACTACATCTTCTTGGCTGTTGGAAGAGTCGGTTCCACCACCGACCTCGTCACCCAGAAGTTCTTGCGCGCTGAGGAGCACGACAAGCAGACAATGCTCTTGGACCTTTTGGCTTCCGTTAAAGGAAGAACTCTTATTTTTGTAGAGACGAAGAAGAAGGCAGATCAACTTGAGGACTTTTTGCAACAAGAAGGATTCCCTGCTACCAGTATACACGTGGGGAGATAACAATCAATTGTATGCTGAATATCATAGGGAGACAGAGATCAGGTAGACAGACAATCTGCACTGAGAACCTTCTCTTCTGGAAAGACACCTTACCTCGTGGCTACTTCTGTTGCTGCCAGAGGATTGCACATTGAGGACGTCGCTCACGTGATCAACTACGATATGCCAAACGACGCAAACGAATACGTACACAGAATCGGAAGAACCGGACGTGCCGGAAAACCAGGTACCTCTATAACATAGTTATACATCCTCTCACACCATAAAAGGTCTCGCCACAGCTTTAATTTCTGAGGACAACATGGGAGTTGTACCCAAGCTCCTCGAATTGCTCCAGGATTCTCAGCAAGAGATTCCCAGCTGGTTAGAATCAATGAGATCCTACAGAGGAGGTTACGGCCATTCCTCACACCACGGAAGAAGAGGTACACTTTCACATAGTTCATCTTGCTATAAACCAGAGACCCTAATAATGCAGAGTAATTATACTCATATTAATAGGAGGACCAAAGTTTGGAGGAAAGGACTTTAGAACTGACCGTGGTAACCGCGAAGATAGAGGAAGAAACGACTCCTGGGGAGGAGGTGGTGGTGGTGGTGGTTTTGGTGGTGGTAGTTACGGTGGCGGTAACAGCAACTGGTTTTAATCCACAAATATGGCATCGCAATAAATGCAAAATCTCATCTTGTCACTTAGTATTACCCATCTACAATGCAAGTATGTCGTATTAATATATTCGGCGGACACAGATTTGGACCTTTCAGTGCGGGGAATAGATCCCAAAAACCGTTTCTGAAATGATCACGCATTCGGTCGCAAAAATCATGGGATAACCACCATAACGACTTCAGGCAAGGTGGCTTGCTTTGTTTTGTGCTCTTAGACAATGTACCGTGAGACTTTGTTTCTCTATTGTTTTATTGCCAGAGTAAGAAAGGCAGGTGTTGGAAGTGATGGGAATGGTAACTTTTTTGTACAGCTGAGTGTGGAGTGAGACAGATGCAGCACTGAAAGGCATCAAGGTGAGGTTGTGTTATTACTTGGCTGAAAAAATCAGGCAAACAACATAGAAATATCAGAGTTTAGGAGGGAGATTATACTGTTAAAGAAGTTGAATCACCCTGTTCGTTTTTTCTTTCAATTAGAATTCACATTCTTATTTAGAACATTGTGAACCTGGGAGTAGCAACACACAATGATCGATTTTTGATGTTCTGGAGTATGTACTTCGCTTGACAGGTGACTAATCTGACATTCGAGATTTTCAGTAAAGATGACACAGCCAGTTATTTGAGGAAGAATCAGAGAGATTTGAACGATAATAACTTGATATCTATGTGCTTTGATATAGTGAAAGGGATGTATTTGCAGTCAAAAGGTGAGCAGAAGAAGAGCGATGACGAAGTACATGTACACATAGAATCCATGTACCGTGACAGCACTGACATGTACAGCGCCATATTGGGAATTATCGTCAAACATAGAAGTGGTAGAGTATGTTGTAGAGGGAGGAAAGACACTACAAAAGCCATACAGGTAACGATACAAATAACAGAAGATATTTGCTGATCGGTTAGGTGTCCTGACGAGTTGTTTACGATAGTATCAAAATGCTGGGAACACGAGCCTCCAAATTGACCAATGTTCAGAGAC
>KV920896.1:0-11618 GCA_002081555.1 Protostelium mycophagum | reverse complement strand
TTTCAAAATTTGAATTTGATTCTGTGCCGGCTAAACCCGTTAACGAGAGTTACCGCGCGGTTCATGGTAAGTAATGGCAGTCCACCTTGGGTGATGACGAGTGCGAAACTCGGTTTATTATCTTGAACATTCTGTCCGTCCTCTTAGTTGACCCTTCGTGTCGCTCCCCGTCTAAGTGCTGATCCCCGGTAGTATCAGATGGTCTACCACATGTTCACACACGTCTTTACTGTCAGACTGGTGCAATACAGAAGGCTTCGCGATGAGCTTTGTGTGCGAGAGGAATCGGCTGTTCATCTGCACACTGACTCTCCTCCATGGAAGTGTCTGCAATCTGTGCAACATCTGCACGATCAACTGAAGAGATGTGAGCACATCCTCGAAATTTCCTCGAAATCTCATCGATTGAAAGTATCTGGAATTACACCTGTTGCTTCGGGTCAGAAGTACCGAGGTCTCTGCTGCCCTTCACTCTCTGTACATATTGTGTGTGTGGAAGTATCTGAAATTTCATCAGAATTTCACGGTCACGTGACCACCCACGTCAGTGTACTGATTGTCAGCGAGAGCTTCTGAAACTGTCTCGGCGCGGCCACCAACCATCACTGGGGCCCTTGCGGGTACGTCCTCACATAAAATGATGTGTGGGTATTTCAATTGTCCAATCGTCCTGACAAATTTAATTTAAGAAAAATTGAAGATTTATTTTTTGTGATCTTCTTTGTAATTTAAATGCTGAACAACAAAAAAATACTTTAGAATATTTTCAAATAATCTTTAATTTAAATTTGTGGAATTTTATAAAATAAATACCCTCGTACAACAAAAAAATACTTTAGAATATTTTCAAATAATCTTTAATTTAAATTTGTGGAATTTTATAAAATAAATACCCTCGTGGATAATGTGGGATGGACGTGTTGATTGCTGAAGTGTCATATTTGACGCTGATATCACCACTGATATTCGCGTACGCGATGCGAATCTGAAAAGCCGCCAAGCCCTTCATGTATATCCCATCTACAATGATTCAGGAGAGAAATGGCGGGAAATTTGAGATTTGAATTTCGAAAACCTAGTTCGGTCATTCTGAATAATAAAGGGTGAGTCTCGTGGTCCAACAAAATCAAATGTTTCCCCGTTGTAGATAAGAAACTTCTGCACAGAAAATTCGTCAAAATTCCCATGAAACTGTCATTCGGCCGTCGAGCCCCGGCTGTCCACGTTAATTGACGCGAACTACACGTCTCCTTACCGTGCGGTGTGGCGAGGGTGATGAAATTGACCGGTTTAACTTTTTCAAAGAAATTCCTCTCGTACAACCTGCCAGCACCTGTTGTAGAAGTCATTGTAGTTCGTCGAAATAAACATACAATATCGTGAATATAGTCCTCCCATTGAGTGTCCGATCATGGAAATATACCTCAAATTTGGTAACTTCTTGCTGAGTTCCATCACCTTCATCACGATCAAAATATTCAAAGATTTTGTTTTTTTATTCATGATATGTGGGTGTATGCAAACAGATATCGTTACCTCAGCGGTCGTTCTCTCACCACCGTAATCCACACCATCCATCGTTGACAATATGGAGTTATTACTCACAATGTAGTGCTGTTCATCGAATCAATCTCCACCAGACATCAAAAACTTACAACGAGGATTTTGTTTGAAATTTGAGAGATCAGCGAGCCAATATATGAGAGATCTTCAACGCCACCAGAAACACCATGAACTAAAAGAAACAAATGTTCCACTTCTGCCCTGGCACGTTTTCAGCCTTCACAATTTCTTTGGTCTCATCACAAAATGGAAGACCCACAGTGATCCAAGAGGTCGATTGATGCCAATGGCTATGTCTGCTAAAGGGCTAGTGTTATGATGTCTGGTGAGAAATCCCAAATTATGAAGCCAGGTCCACGTTCTCGATCTACCTTGTGGAGTTTTGAAGTCCTCCATCTTTTAAGAGTTTTTCGTCGTGCTTGCGTTCGTGATATATTGGATGATGGAAAATGTGCCACCCTTGTCACAATCATTGTTTCTTTTCGAAATTTCCACTGCTTTCAGTTTAGCGACGGACTACACACGCGCCGTGTACACCTCTAAAGAGGCCACACCGAACCACTTTTATCGTCGATGAACAAGCTCAACTGTTAAGAAGAAAGAAATTGAAGAGAAATTTATAATTCAGTTTTCTTCTCCTTCTCTTCGAACCAAAATGACCATTTGAAAATTTCTATGAAAAATAACTTGACTCTGTACAACGGCCGATTGAACACACTCCAGATACTATGAACGTCATCAGCTTGATTGCCCGAAGGAAAGACGAGTTACCTCCTCAGCGTTGAAGGACTTTGGACTGCCACGTCATTCACATAAGGTGATTGTGGAACTTCTTTCGGTTGGAGTTTCTGCTGTACAGTACTCTTAGGAGGCATCTTGGGTCCGATAGGTGAGTCTGGTTTCGTCATGATTATTAAAATAATCGAGGATTGCATCGATTTTGTATGATAAAAACGAACCCTTTGATCTTTTGACTGGTTTTGCAACTCTTCTATCTGTAGGAGGCCGATAGTCTGGAAACAAGTGTGTAGGCTTAAATTTTTCTGCCTCTTTCGCGAAGTGCTCGGGGATCTTTGGCACTTGTGGTGAAGCTTTCTGAGCTTGATCATTTGGCTTTCCTGTTGTAGCAGGAATTTTGAAAGGCTGAAAGTTTTGTCCTCCAACTCTAATGGGTTTTGCATTTGAAGCTGCTGGTTTCGGCTGTGGAGTGCCACCTTTTTGGCTCATCATTGGCTTCTGATTTTGGCCACTCTTTTGTACTCCTGGTGGTCGAGGCTTGTTCTGTGCTGGGGCCGGTATAGGCGCTCCAGGGTTCGTCTTAGCTTTGAGGTTCGGTGCATTACCACTGTGGACTTTCTGCTCACTTTGTGGATGAGTTCTTGGAGGTTGTTTTGGATTGATCGTTTTGGCCTTTGGTTTTGGGCCTGAGATAATCACATCAAGACATCACACTTTCTACTTACTGTCTTGTAAGGCGCATGCCACACAAGCTAAAAGAAGAAAAAGAAACAAGTATGCAAGCGCTCTCTGCCATGGCGCTCGCTGGACCATGTTTGCGATTTTTGACCAAAAACCATCTCAACTTCCAATGGATTTCTACAATCAGCCGAAAATGTTTATTTATTTTTGTGTTCTTTATTCACTTTAGAGCTGCCAATTCTCTTCACGTAATGTACAAGTTGAAAAAGAATCATATTACAACGAGACATTCCCAAATTTTATTCGCTGAATTTTCTCAGTTTTTCATCTTGAGGATTCTGACTTCCCAAGGTCTGATTGCCAAGTTGTCTTCCGCGTTAACCTCAGCGGGGGCATCAGCGTAGTTACCGAGAAGGAGACTTGCGGATTTTCCCTTCAGTCCAGAGACCTCCTGTTCGTTCAACTTGAAATCTACGGAAGTTTCAGAGAAATTGGCCACAACCAAAATCTGCTCGTTTCCTTCCGTTCTGGTGTACGCTGTCGACGTTTAGTAAATTCTTAAAAATGACAACCATGGCAGAAACTAAAAATAGAACACTGCAGATTGCACCCTTACAAACACACAAAACTCGCAACTACAACTTTGTCCCAGAAATAAGTTCTTACCGAAAATCTTGTCGTGTTCTTTTGCCAAGATGTCATAGTCTCCGTACACAGAGACCTTGTGCTCCTTCTTCACCTCTAAAGCCCTCTTGTAGAAGTGAAACACTGAGTCCTTGTCCGCAACAGCAGCTTCAGCATTGATCTGGGCTCTATCAGTTGTGTCGAGTCGAATAAAAATAATAATGGGTTTGTCTTTATGCAAATTTGTAAAGTATTTGCCGCAATCAACAAAAACCACCAAAAAAACCACCAGAAAAATAAATGCATCTGCGCGGCACAAAGACATGTTCGGGTGTTTCTGTGACCACGATTTTGGAATAAACAGGTCCTATTGTATTGAAACTCACCGTTTTGTAGTTGGGGTTGACTTTTAACCATGGCTTGACATCTGCATCCGTCATCTCCTAATCATCACTAGCCGCTTCGCGGCATCACCACAGCAGACAGATAGAACTCACCTGCGGGGCAGAAACCGGCATTTGCGCTGACATCCCACTGCATGGGGGTTCTGGCGTTGTCTCTAGACTTGACTCTGATCTTATCCATGAGGACCTCCTCTTTGACGTCCTTATGGAGGCTCTTCACCTCGTTGTAGTAGTTCATTGTCTCAATATCTTGGAAATCGGCGATGTTTGTGAAAGGTACATTCGTCATGCCGAGCTCTTGTCCTAAAAGAGTTTATTTTCTCGCGTCTACAACGGGTGGAGAAAAAGTGTGATGTCATGAGGGGTGGGATATGATGTCATACCTTGATAGATATAGGGGGTACCCTTCAAGAACAAGTACCAACCCGCCAGCATCTTGGCCGAAATCACTCTGTACTGCTCGCTGTCGCTCGCAAATCTGGAGACGGATCTCGCACCGTCGTGATTCTCCATATAATTGGAGTTCCATCCATCTACAACGGGATTATTTTCACACTACAAGGAGGTACTCACATTCGCCGAGAAGTGTCTGCCACTTGGTGGTGACGTGCTTGATGTCTGACAACTTGGCGGGTGCGTGCTCCCATTTGCTACATCCAGGTTCGTGATCAATTCCTGTCAGTTCTGAAATTTTTCAGAATATTCAGCGAAATTTCCGTGAAAAGATGGGATGAAATTTCGTGTAAATTTACCGAATTGGAAGAGCATGCTGACGACACCAGTGACAGAATGGGTGTACATAGCTCCGTGCTCAGGAGTAACATCTGGTGTCTCTCCCACAGTAAAGATATCGTATTTGTCGAACGCATCTTTTTTTCTGAATTTCAGTCAAAATTATGTATTGTAGATCGAGCATGTTACATCTCAGTCATCCATTCCATGAACTTGGGACCGTTGAAAAAATGTTCTCCAGCCCAGTGGTACACGTCGTCTTTGTTCTCTGTTGTAGTTAGCGTTGTAGAGAGTGAAATATAAATAAAAACTTACGGACGGGGGCATCAGGAAGTCCTGGAACTTTGGAGATACAATTAATCACGTCAAGTCTGAATCCATCCACTCCTAAACGTCGACATCAGAATCCCTTCGATATATACAAGCTAAAGTATGTCTACCTTTCTTCGCCCAGAAATGGATGATATCTTTGACCTCGTTCCTGACCTTTGGGTTCTCCCAGTTGAGATCGGGCTGGCCCTTCGCAAAGAGGTGAAGGTAGTAGTCATTGGTAGCTTCATTTTTCTGCCACACCGTGCCACTGAAGAAAGATTGCCAGTTGTTAGGGACTCCACCGTTTTTGCCTTGTTGTGTCAGAGTGCCATAAATGACGTGGTGTATCTGAAAATGATAATGCAACTCACCATCCCTCCAGATGTAATAATCTCTGTACGGGTTGTCTTTGGACTTTCTGGCTTCTTTGAACCAAAAATGCTGGTCACTGCTGTGATTCACAACAATGTCCATGACAACCTTGGCGATTTGAGCTCAGTTTGTAATATGTAAGATCATACCTTGATGTTTCTCTCGTGAGCTCCTGCTACAAAACGCTCAAAGTCGGCCATAGTACCAAACTCTGGATGAATGTCTTTATAGTCGGATATGTCATAACCGTTGTCTTCGTTTGGAGAAGGGTATACAGGAGAGAGCCAAATGGCACCAGCCCCAAGATTCTTGATATGATCGAGAGAGGCCGTAATACCTGGTTATCTTTAGTCGTGCTAAGTAAGGATCATTAGGTGCTCACCATTAATGTCACCAACACCATCTCCGTTGGTGTCTTTGAAACTGCGAGGGTATACCTGATACACCACTATCTCTTTCCACCAGGTTCTTTGGCGAGGGTCGGCTGTTGTGGACATCTCTCAGATATGTGTTCAATGGATCAAGAAACAAGAGGAGTGGATCTTCTCTGCGTCTCAGTTTCGGTCACGTGACATCTCCGGGTCAATTCTGGGGCGTTTTCCGGTTTCGTGTCACTTCGGCCGTGCACGGCAGCTCACGTCACCTTACCGCCAAGCCACGTTAAGGACTGCATTGCTTGTACAAGCCAACAGAAACGAGACGGTTTTAATCAGGCGAAGATTGATCGATGTAATCGGTATTGCACCGGAGTTCTAACGGTTAGAATTTTACGGATCCGGGAAATTAGTTGGGTGTAGAAAAATTAGAAATTTCCAATAATATTAGAACTTTTTGCGGAGATTTTATTCTTTATTTGAAGCAAAACTGGATTGGGTGTGTTTCGGCCGGTGTTCCTGACAATCCATTATTCAGGAAGAGCAACTGCTCAAAATCACAAGCTATTATGTACCGCAATAGAACTCAATTTTTTTATATTTATTATTCAATCGACTCATTCGCGACAGCGTCTTTTTACACCAGCGCCAGGATGAGTGATTTGTCCCTCCAAAACAGGACGACAATTCAGCAATATTAAAATTTTATTTAAATAATCGAAATCTCCTTTTCTGATTTTTTGAAGAAGTTGTTACGTTGTGAATCTTTCTGCTCATGACGCATTCGGGATGCGGCACCTTCGGCTGCATAGATGGTGTTGTTATTTCGTTTTGGGGGATTATTTATTTGGGATTTTTTTTGCTTGTGAAATTGATTTAGACATACTCGGAAAGAAAGTATTTCAATCCAAAATTAAATTTTATTATGTACAAATCGCGGTGACATTCTCCACTGCGGAAAAGGTAACCTGATATAATCAATCCGTGTCCTCAAAACTTGACTCACCTTCTTCTTCTTCTTTGGTGATTTCGATGTCTTTGGCTCCTTCTTTGGAGTCGGAGTTTTCTTTGTCGGAGTTTCAGATTTCTTCCGCTTAATCTTCTTGTTGGGTGAGATGATATTTGTCGAACTTTTAGATTTTTTGGAGATTTTCTGAGCTCTCATTGCAACTTCTGATCTATATTTGGAATTGCGTTGTTCTTTATAAGGAAAGAGCGACACCTCAGTCAAGTTGAGAGGTAAGAGTTTGACATGTTTTAAGAGGTATCTGATCTTTTGTTCTTGGATTCTCTTATCTACAACGAATCAGTGCACTAAGCGTCACAAAAATCTTTTTCATCCAGTGTAATTTGATTTCTATGCAGGAATCACGGCTCTGCCGCAACCAAATTCTATCTCTTTGAAATGACATGCATGTACCATCATTCGCCTTCGCATGTTCCAGAATGAGATCTTCCAATGTGCCCTCCATGATCAATTTTTCGACGAAAACTGTTCACGTTAGTAACCATCGGAAATTCTTCGTTGATGTTGACGCATCACCCTCATGCTGTTGTCCCATTCTGTGGGCTCTTTTTATGGCTTGGGCCTCTTTTGCTGGGTCTAAAAGTGGGTCAAGAAGGAAGATGTGCGTCGCGCTCGGCAGATTGATCCCATAGGCTTTTTGAAATTTCAGTGAAATTTGACGTGATGAAATTTCCGGTAAATTTCACCTGAAATATTGGTGTTCATGAGAATGACTTTAATATCATCACTTGTGTTGAAAGAGATGATCGCAGATGACCGCAATGCGTGCGTCTACAACGATCAGAATCCTCGAAATTTCACAGAAATCTCACCATCTCGCTGTGAAATTCCACGAATTTTATGTTCTCCTCGTCAAAAGCTAACAAAAGTCTGGCAAGTGTATCATCCTGCTGGCTGAACACGATGCATTTACAATGCTGTGGAAGGCTTCGGATTCTGTGCAATAGGTACCTGGGAGTTGTGAGTTTCGTAATTTCGAGGAAGTATAACCTCATCTTGGTGGCACTGAGATCATTTCCACGATCAAGACACGCGTTGACCTGTACCACTGATTACAAAAGTGTAGATGGACCAAATTTCGAAGGTATTTTCGTTCAAATTCGGATCAAAACTGCTTTTTAGACCAAAACGATGGAATGAATCTCACATCGGCGAATTCCCTGCACACTTTGAGTTCGTCTATCTGTTGCTCAGTCAGGATCCATTTCTTTGACTTGTTCAGTTCAATCGCTCTCTCCGCCTCCGGCATGGCCAAGGCCTTCTCATTGTATTGTAACGTGTCATCGATTTCCTGGAAAAGTTTCAACGGTGAGATTTCGTGGAAAACTCACAGTGATCATATGCTGCCTTTCCTGGGGGTCAAGACCGTCCAGTTCAAAACAAGCTTGTCTACAACCATCAGTTTCATTCTGATAACACCACTCCGCCCTTTCGGAACCTCGAGTTCCCATTCCTTTGAAACCCATCTACAACGAACCAAAATCCTCACCTCAAATGGTTATATGCCTCGGTGGCGAACTTGGTGTTATTCGTAGAAAGAATGTAATCAACTCCCTCCTCTCTTGAGGCAATAAAATTCACTCTTATCTGTGACACAAATTGGTTGTATCTCAGCACCTCACGGGGGCTGAATCTCAGCTTTTTCACTGAAAATTCGTGAGGAAGTGATGACGTCATCGAGATACCTGAAATGTGGCAGGGTGGGAGTTTGATGTCTCTTTCTATGTCCTTCTTGTTATTCTTCACCATCACACGTTCTAATGTGCTTAAGAGGTTGTCGTATCCGCTCGTCTGTCTATTTTTGAAAGGCTTTTCGATCTTCTGCTGCCAATATTTCTGCGAAAATTCCGGGTACAGAAACTGTCCGTGTCACCCTCTGGAATTTTCAACTTAAAAAGATTCACCTTGAGATGTCCCACGAGATATCTTAATTCTGTGTCAAGAGATGTGTTTGGTGTTGGTGTTCCAGAAACGACCCATCTGAAAGACAATCAATCATCGTCTTTCTACATGATGAAGATGACCTCCTCTCCGTGTAAAGCTTCGACGCGATGAGTGATTGCCGGGTGCCTTCAGAACCGATGATGTGCCCCTCATCTATGATGACCCTTCACAGATGAGAACGCTGATTCACAATTTCTTTTAATATTTTTGATGTTTTTCTGCAGAAAAAAATATATACGCTTAAAACAATCCATTTCAGTGTGAAAATCCTCTCCCGCACAAGGAAAAATACACCATATACTTTCGGGTTTAGGTGACCGAAGAAATTACCTCTTCCAAAAGATCTGCAATAATATTGACTGTGCATCAGATTTTCCACACTGCGAACATAGCCTGACGCCCTCTTCCTGACAATTTCAGTTGGCCCAGACCACTCTTTGAAAATCCTCACCACACGATATATACACTCTTCCTTGCACCTGTCTTGGTCGAGTATGTTCTTCACCTTTTTGATGTCTTCTATTCTCCTCAAAACATTATGGGATGTGATGACGATGTCGTATTGTAAGATGTCTTCAGGCCCCATGTTGGAAAGGTCTGATTCATTCCTGATGACCAACATGTTGAGGACCAGATCTTTGACAAACTGAAATTTCGTTTAGATCTCGTGGAATATTATGGAGTGCTGACCTTGTTGACCTCTTGGCTCCATTGGTCCAAAAGGGCGGCGGGGGCGATGACTGGAAATAAGTCACGTCAATTAACGCGAAAAATCACGTTACCTAACGAAGCGTGTGACACGTGTACGCGGTACGTCTTCACCGCATGATTCATTCTCGCCGAATTAAACTGATCATGAATTGTAAAGGATGGTGGCTGACGTAATCAGAAATTTCATCTAAATTTCGGAGATTTACCGGATATTCGGAGATTAATTCACGGAGATCTTCCGGTAAGATCACCTTGTATTCGTCTCTTTCAACATCGACATATCTTCTCACACGTTGTGCACATAACTCTGAAATGTTTAAATTCATTTCACGACACACACGAACAAATCACCTTTGAGTGACAGGGGTATTCCTTCATCGTCTGTCCGGCGTAGTGGGGTCTCCATGTGGTCTGGGAGCCTTGCGTATTGGCCCCTAGAGTGTACAATTACGCCCAAGCACATTGCGGTCTTTCCAGTCCCCTGATGTACATCAACGAGCAGCACGGTCGACATGAGAACAAATTTGCAGGATAAATGTCGACAAAAAATGTCGACATAAGAAATTAATGTCGACAAACATCGAGATGATCATGCAAGGAACTCACCATATCTTCGCATAGTATACCTCCTCTGACTTCCTGGATGTGTCTCGGTTCTACATCCATTTCCTCTTTGGTGAAAATGTTGGTCCAGAGGTGATCACCTAAAAATGAATATTCAACAGAGATTGAAACTTTCTGAATCACCTGTCTCTTCGTCTAACATCTCTTCCCATTCGGGATTTGATCGAGTTCGGATGATTTCTTCCCTCTCGATCATCTTCCCAATTGTCTTCTACGACATCACTTAGCAAAAATATGAGCTGATACAAAGATAATCACCTTTTGATAATTGTATAAGACAACATTTTCTCTGAATCCGAAAGCATAGCGAGATGGATGAGCGAGATAGTTGTCGGAGATATGCAGTTTCGTCAGCACATTTATCAGTCTGAATCTGTCTTCCAAGTGTTCCCTCTTCCAAATTAAAGCTGATTTCACATGATCTCTCATAATTACCTGTGCGAGAACGATGGTGTCTTCAGAGGTGATGTCATGCATCAAATCAAAGTAGTCCTCCTGCTCAACATCTTCATTCTTCTTTTCAGGAGTTGACAAGAGATTCTTCATATAGTTTTTGTCACTGCTCTTGTTTGTCTTCTGGCTTGAGAGATTTGTGGAAATGAAACCTGATTAAAAAAACTTCCTTCCTGGAATAATTGGTCTACAACTTCAATGAGTAACCCAAAAATTCACAATGATGTTTATTTAGAGGGTAGCGAGGACAGCGAATATGACGAATACAATTCCAGCGGCGAATGTGCTGGCAGAGTTGGGGAAGGGAGCCTGGTTTCCTGCGTAGGTTCTGACAGAGACGTCAATTCCGAGGACGGAAGCACTGCTGCAGGTGGTTGCTGCAGCGTTAGATCCGTAGGTGACTACGGCTTGCAGGGGAGAACCTGAAACACTCAGATCGCATTAGGGAGAGAGGACACGAACCGGCGCAGCCTGATGTGTAGTAAGTCGCGGCGACAGTATCGTTCGCGCCGGGTGCGGGGTTAAATGTGGAACCAGTGGTATAGAGGATGGAAGAGCCGGAGAGGGTGGTTGTGCAATTGTTGATGGTGTAGGTTCCTACAGTGGCTGCAGAACCTCCACAACCTCCTTGTGAGTAGGTGTTGGAGGTGACGGTGTTTCCACTCAGGATGATCTTGGTGGAAGCCAGACCAGCGATACTGTTGCAGTAGTTCAGAGCTTTTCCGTCTGCCCTTGTGGGAGTTCCAGTGCAGTTTGCAGTGCTGTAGGTGTAGGTGATGAAAGCATCGGCGGAAACGGAGGCGACGAGGGCAAGAAGGAGGATAGTCTTCATTTGGCGAGATCTGTGGTCTGCTGAAAATGAGAAGTGATCCGGCACAACAGTGTCGACGTCGACTTCAGATCATCTTAGGGTGCCTTTTTCGGACAACCACGTTTCATCCCACAACTTTCGCTTTAATTGTTTCGGGAATCAGACCAAAGGGCCCACCTTAAGAATAAAAATCGACACCTATTTTGAAATCCACCAATGTCTCAGAAGCTTGCCTTGATTTCGATCCA